>PVKE010035483.1:0-16859 GCA_004027555.1 Craseonycteris thonglongyai | reverse complement strand
ACTCATCCTTTCCTCTAGCTGGTCAGCCCTGTTTCCTATGCTGGTCAGTTCTTTTTTCAGCTCTCCCATGATGCCTTTCATTTCAAGGAGTTCCTTTTGGTTCTGCTCTAGCTTCTCAATTTTGTTGGTAAAGTACTCATTTTGCTCAGAAAATTTCTTGTTGAGGTCATTTAACTGTGTCTGGGTACTTTGCCAGCATCGAGTGAGCTCTCTGAGTGTCTTGATTAATGCAGCCCTGAATTCTGTTTCACTTAGATTTGATTCCAAGTGTGCAAGGTCCTTTACTAAAGACTGCCCCTGATCTTCTGGAGGGGCTTTGGATTCTGAGGTGTGCATTGTGTTTGATGTGGTTCTTTTTGCTTTACGCATGAGTCTGTTTTCCCTCTTGGGGTTTGCCTATCAGATGGGCTTCTCTTTATTTTTTCTTTTGGGCTCAGTTGTGGGAGAAGGAGATTTTGGGAGAGGGTTGGGGGATGCAGGCAACTTCTGTGTCCTGGGGCACTTCAGGTTGCTGTCTTAGCTGTTAAATAGCAGGGTAGTAAAGGTGTGGCCAGGGGTGGGGGCATGTGAGTAGGTGGTAGGGCGGGCCTGAGACACAATAGCAGATTCCTCTTTCAGCAGGGGGGCTGGTGGTTCAGTGAGGGCGGGGCGCAGGAGCTCTGGTCTTTCCTCCTCCTGGCTGCCCCTCCTTCAATTGTATCTGCACAGGCAATGACACCGCGGAGAACTGGCAGGCAGCCCAGTTGCGCTTGCGGTCCGCAACACCCCAGAGGCCCGGTGGGCGGGACGCCAAAAGCCCAGCTGCGCACTCGCTAGCAGGCAGCAGCGCTGCCGAGGCCCGGTGGGCAGGGTGCCGAAAGCAGGTCTGCGCACAGGCAGTGGTGCTGCGGCGGCCTGGCGAGCAGGGTGCCAAAAGCCCTGTAGCGCACCAGCTCGCAGGCAGAGGTGCTGCAGGGTGGCCCGGTGGGCGGGGCACCGGAAGCCCGGTGCGCGCACGCAGTGATGTGCAGCAGCCCAGTGGGCGGGGCGCCGAAAGCCCTGCGTGCACAGGCCGTAGCTCGGGCGGCAGCCGCTCTACGCTCCCAGCTCTGTTGAGACCGCCGGATTCACTCCAAGCACGTCCAGTGCAGCTCTGCCCACTCAAGCCCCAGCCCTCACTCCAAGAGCCCTGTCCTCAGAAGGCGCTCCCTCACAGTCAGTCTCCCCCATAAATCAGGGGTGCTGAGCTGTTGTGGGCCGGTGCCCTGCTCTCACCCCGCCCGCCGGGAAGTGCAGCCGCCCTGCTCCACAGTCCCTGTTCCACTTTAGGCTCTGTGATCTGATTAGGGCACTGCGTGCTGTCCCTTGAGGTCGGATGTTAAATTGTCCACAGTCTTGTGGGGCTTCCACGCTCCCTAGGTCTCGGCTTCCAGCCCGCCCTCGATCCAGCTCCACTGTGACCGTAGTCCCCCAATCCCCCTTTGTTTTTGCCAGCCCCGGGCCGCGCTCCGCATCTCTGTCCCCGAACCACTGCTTCCCCTTTTCTCTCCCGCTCTCCCCTTTTTTCTATAACCTTTGGGTGTTGTTCTGCGTTGTGTGGTTCTCTTAGTTGAGGTTTCTTCTCAGGGTTTCCCCTGTGGATTCCCCTCTGTTCACAAGGCCCTTCCCAGGCAGTTATCGGCGTGCTCCTCTCATGCCGCCATCTTGGATCTCCTCATGGATATTTCATCACAACAATGTAGCAGCTCACATGGCACTGTCTGTGAGGGAGTTTTTAGCCTGTAAACTGATCACTGTATTGGAACACCTTCCCTACTCACACGATCTGGCTCCCATTGACTTTTTTCTTTACCCGAAGGTAAAGGAAATATTGAAAGGAAGGCACTTTGATGGCATTCACGATGTCAAGAGTAATCTGATGACGGCCTGTTGGTCATTCCAGAAGAAAGTTCCAAAATTGATTTGAAGGGTGGACTAGGCACTGGTATTGGTGCATAGCTTCCCAAGAGTAGTACTTTGAAGATGACCATAGTCATATTCAGCAATGAGGTATGTAGCACTATTTCTAGTATGAGTTAATTGTCAGACTGTATATATTTCTACATCCATATTTATTTCTATCTTTATATTTTATTGCTCTGCTTCTCTGGAAAAATATTAGTTATATATATTATATTATATTACATGATATATAAATAATATAATATATATGTAATATATATATATATATGCACACACACACACACCAAGTTGACTATATTTTGAATAATGAAGAAAGTTTCAACAAATATAAATGTTTTAAAAATATATACAATAAATGGGAAGCTGGGATGGCTCAGTGGGTTAAGTGATCACTTTGTAGCCCTGGGGATTGAGGATCGAATACCAGCCCCAGCCTGTGCGGACCCACATGCTGAACTGGGGAGTGCTCCCAGTTCAGTTCTCACCGGGGTGAGACCCCAGCCCAGTTCCTGCCCTGTGCAGCCCCTCACCCACCTGTGGAACAAAACTATGTGGAAAAACCAATGAAGTGCAACTATGGAGACTGTTCTGGGCCCTCCCTTCTCTCTGTCTCTATATATCTTGCTCTCTCTCTCTGTCAAAAACAATAAAAAAAAAAGTCTTAAAAAAACACAACAATATGTTCTTTAACCACTTGAAATTAAATTAAAATCAATTAACAAAATTATCGCTAGAAAATACCACACAGCATGACAATTAAGCTATGTTCATCTGAATAACCCATGAATTTGAGAAGAAATCATGATAATGCCTCTGGAAGACAACATGAGAAAATATCTTCATGACAGCTGATTAAACAAAGCTTTCTTAAACAGCAAACAGAAGCACTAACCATAGAGGTACACCTTAGTAAGCTAACCGTATCAAAATTCGAAAGCCACTTTTATCCCAAGGCATCACAAAGGAGTGAAAGGGAAAAATCAAAGATTATGAAAAGATACTTCAGTCACACCTGGCAAAAGATTCCTTTTCTGAAAATACTTCTACTAATCATGATAAAAACACAGTCTAAAAATGAACAAAGTCTAAATTAAACAGTCTAAAAAATGGACAAATGTCATGGATTGGAACTTATAAAAGAAAAGATTCAACACACATTGTACACATTTTCAACATCATTAGTCATAAAAACAAGTTTAAACCACAATTATGTGGATTATATGGGATTATATTTATAATCAGAATAGATATCTTAAAAATAATGACAGCATGAAATGTTGCAATACCAAATGTGGAACAACTCAAACATTGCTGAAAGGAATGAATGTAAATTGGTGTAACAGCTTTGGAAAATATTTGGAAGTATTTGGAAAAGTGTTTGGTGGTTAAGTTTATGTTCAACATATTCATATGCATATCCTATGATTCATGTGCGTATTTCTACCTATCAATCATCAATTATCTATCTATCTATCATCTATCTATCTATCTATCTATCTATCTATCTATCATCTATGATTACCTAACTATCTATCTACCTGTAAAACCTTGAGTTCACATCAATACTGCAAACTATTGACCAACACAACAGAATTTTTTCTATCTTTCTAACATTCCATATTTTTCTGTGGAAACTTCTCCAACAGTAAGTGACTTGGCTTGTATTATTTTCAATACATTTACTATTTGCTAAATTTCTCTCTGTGTCACTATTCTCCTAGCTGTGTGGCTAGCCCAGTCCCAGTCCTATTGGCCCTGACTTGTGAGCTGCCCTCTTGGACCAGTCCTGTTAAGTATGCTGGGTGAGTTCACAGTTCTGACCTCAGCCCTGGCCCCAAAGACTGCACTGGGCAAGTTCCTGACCTTGCTCCCACACCCAGCCCTGGTGAAAATACCAACCAAATGTTCTGGCCCCAGTTTAGTGAACTTGCCCATTGAGATCCAGACATTGACCATGGGAAGAACAAATATTGACTGCATCAAACAATCAGTAAGACAGAGCCTGAGACAAGGGCTTGTGTGCAAATAGTTCATCTGAGAAGTGACCCCAGGGATCAGGACTGAGGAGGCAACAGAATGAGAGGGGAAGGAAGAAAAAGTAGCACAAGCAAGCATAATCAAGGTCAGCATTGGGGCGATGGGGACTGCTTCTCCTGGGACTACTTGAGACATCTGCAGAATGAGTCTCAGAATCAGCCACCACAAGGAAAAGTGGCAGAAGCATCTGCCTCCACTATTCCTTGGTTGAAGGTTGTCACCTAAGTGTTTCCTCCCCCATACTTCTGAGCCTCAGACTAACATGCTGGCTGAGCCAACTCCTGACCTGAGATGTCACTCCAGGAAGAGCCTGGGTACAGAAGGAAAGAGGTGAGGAGACATTGAGAGCAGATGTTGAAAGAATAGAGTCATAGCCTGCAGCAAACTGTCATCCCCAGCAGGGGGTGCAATAGCGGTGAGCCCAAGAGGATGGATGTCAGCTCAAGTGACCTCCCCAGTTGTTTGCTTACAGTTGACCATAGAATGAATCAGAGCTTACAAATATGAACCAGTTAATGTAAGGATGTGAATGTTCAAAAGACTAATATTCAAGTTACGACACATAAAACATCAATAACTTAAATAAGATGGCATAGCACTGAAGACATTATGCTTAATGTTATTGAGTTCATTATGATTTGAAATATAATAATCCCAGAGTGCAGGTAGCTGGGCAAAGCTCAGGGAAACCAAACGGGCTGTGTCTTGCTTGGTGGCCTGTGTTCAGTGTAGGGTAAAACTTCATGCCTTTAGACTTTGAGATTTGTGGCCTAGGTACTTCATGAAACCCTGGGCCCAGCTTTCTAAAGCCAACCTGCCCTTGAGACTGTGGAAGAAGGTTAGAATTAGATGAAGCTTTTGTGGCTGAGAAATGCACCTCTTACCTGGCTGACACTTAGCCACCATATTGTTCCATGGGTTTAGATGTGCTCCTTGGACTTTAATGGAAAGCTTGTCTCCAGACAGGTGATATATCTGACTCAGAGATGTTTGCTCACAGATGGGGCTCCTGCCTGGCTTCGTGGTTTTAATTCTAGGCACTTTACTTCCCCACCCTACCCTAGCTGACAGACATGGCCAAGTTTCCAAAAGACGTGGCTCCTAGAGCTGGAGGGGACCAGATCCCCTCACTTCCTGCCTGTGACACAGTACTAGCTCCATCTATGCATGCGACAGCCTTTTTCTTTCCTTCTTTTTTTTATTGTTGAATTTATTGGGGTGACATTTGTTGGTAACAATTACATAGGTTCCAGGTATATAATTCTACATTACATTGTCTGTGCATTGCGTTATGTGCTCACCACCCAAAGTCAGCTCTCCTTCCATCACCATATATTTGATGCCCTCTCCCTACTCCCCCACCCGCAACCTTTGTTCTCCCACCCACCTCCCCCCTTACCCTCAGGTATCCACTAAACTAAACTATTGGCTGTGTCCATGAGTTTCTGTTTCTTTGTTACTTTCAGTTTTGTTTTGTTTTTAAGATTTATTTTAATTGGTTTTTTTGACACAGAGAGAGAGAGAGATACAGAGACAGAGACAGATAGAGAGAAGGGAGGGGGGTGGGCAGAACAGTTTCCACCATTGCACATCATTGGTTTCTCCACATAGTTTCATTCCACAGGTGGGTGCGGGGCTGCACAGGGCAGGAACTGGGTCAGGGTCTTGCCCTGGTGAGAACTGAACTGGGGGCACTCCTAGTTCAGCATATGGGTTTGCATGGGCCGGGGCTGGGATTTGATCCTCGGTCCCCAGGGCTGCAAAGTGAGTGCTTAACCCACTGGGCCATCCTGGCTTCCCCTGCTTTTAGTTTTATATTCCATCTATAATGTATGTTTCATGAGTCTTTCAGTCTGACTTATTTCACTTAATAAGATGGTTTCAAGGTCCGTCCATGTTGTCACAAATGGCTGTATTTCATCTTTTCTTATCGCTGAGTAGTATTCCATTGTGTAAATGTACTACAACTTCTTTATCCAGTCATCTATCAAAGGGCACTAGTTGTTTCCACGACTTGGTCACTGCTAACAGTGATGCGATGAACATTGGGGTACATATATCTTTGTGAATTAAGGTTTTCAACTTTTTGGGGTAGATACCCAGAAGAGGGATTGCTGGGTCATATGGTAATTCCGTTCCTAGTTTTTTGAGGAACCTCCATAATGCCTTCCACAGTGGTTGTGCCAATTTACATCCCACCAGCAGTGTAGGAGGGTTCCTTTTTGTCCACAGCCTCTCCAGCACTTGTTATCCCTTGTCTTGTTGATTATAGCCATTCTAACAGGTGTGAGGTGGTATCTCATTGTGGTTTTAATTTGCATCTCCCTAATTGCTAGTGATGGTGAGCACTTTTTTATATTATCTGTTAGCAGTTTGTATGTCCTCATGGGAAAAGTGTCTGTTTAGGCCTTCTGCCCATTTTTTAAATTGGATTGTTTGTTTTTTTGTTGTTGAGTTATATGAGTTCTTTATATATTTTATATATTAGCCCTTTATAGGAGTCATTGTTTGCAAATATTTTCTCCCATTCGGTTGGTTTCCTTTCTACTTTGTTGATGGTGTCCTTTAATGTATAGAAGCTTTTTAGTTTTTCATTTATTTTTGGTTTTAGTTTCCTTGCCTTTGGGGTCAAGTTCATACCGTGCTCTCTGAGCCCAAGGTCTATAAGTTTAGTGCCAATGCTTTCTTCTATGCACTTTATTGTTTTGGGTCGTATGTGAAGGTTTTAAATCCACTTTGAGTTAATTTTGGTATATGGTGACAGTTCTCAGTCCAGATTCATTCTTTTGCATGTGGTTTTCCAATTTTCCCAGCACCATTTACTGAAGAGACTTTCTTTTCTCAATTGTATATTTTTTGCTCCTTTGTCAAAAATTATCTGTCCGTATATTTGTGGGTTTATTTCTTTTTTTGTTTTTTTTTCTTCATTCTGTTCCATTGCTCTGTATGTCTATTTTTCTGCCAATACCAAGCTGTTTTGATTATTGACGCTTTGTAGTATAGACTGAAGTCAGGGAGCGTGATGCCTCCTGCCTAATTCTTTTTTTGTAATATTGTTTTGGCAATTGGGGTCTTTTGTGGTTCAATATGAATATGATAATTTTTTTAAAAGATTTATTTTTATTGTTTTGACAGAGAGAGAGAGAGAGAGAGAGAGAGAGAGAGAGAGAGAGAGAGAGAGAGAGAGAGATACAGAGACAGAGAGAAGGGGGAGGGTCCTGAACAGACTCCATAGTTGTACATCATTGGTTTTTCCACATAGTTTCACTCCACAAGTGGGTGCGTTGCTGCACAGGGCAGGAGTCTTACCTCGGTGAGAACTGAACTGGAGGTACTCCCCAGTTCAGCATATAGGTCCACATAGGCTGTGGCCGGAATTCAATCTTCAGTCCCTGGGGCTGCAAAGTGAGCACTTAACCCCCTGAGTCATCACTGCTTCCTAGTGACTAAGCCATCCAGGCTCCTCCCCCCCCACCCCGCCCTCGAATATCTTTCTATTTCTTCATATCTTCTTCAATTTCTTTAAGTAGCATCTTATAATTTTCTGTGTATAAGTCTTTCAAGTTCTTTGTTAAGATTACTCCAATTTTATTCTTTCTGTTTTGATGGCAGAAAATATCATTTTTCTTATCTCTTTTTCTGAAGTTTTTATTGTATATAAAAATGCTGTAAATTTTTATACATTGATTTTGTATCCTGCAACTTTATTGTATTCATTTATTATTTCTAATTGTTTTCTGGTGTAATCTTTAGGGTTTTCTATATAAAGGATCATGTCATCTGCAAAAAATGAGTTTAACTTTTTCACTTGGATGTTTTTTATTTCTTTCTACTGCCTGATGGCTCTGGCTAGAACTTCCTGCACTATGTTGAATAGCAGTGGTGACAGGGGACATCCCTGTCTTGTTCCTGATTTTAGAAGAAAAGGTTTCAGTTTTTCCTTATTCAGTATAACATTTGCTGAGGGTTTGCTATATATGGCCTTTATTATGTTGAGGTACTTTCCTTCAATACCCATTTTATTAAGTGTTTTGATCATAAATGGATGTTGTATCTTGTTAAATGCTTTTTCTGCATCAATTGATATAATCATACGGCTTTTATCTTTTATTTTGTTTGTATGGTGTATCAATTGATCGATTTGGGTATGTTGAACCATCCTTTTGTACCTGGGATGAAGCCCACTTGATCATGATGCATAATCTTTTTAATGCTTTATTGCATTCTATTTGCTAGTATTTTGTTTAGGATTTTTGCATCGTTGTTCATCAGAATTATTGGTCTATAATTTTCCTTCTTTGTGATGTTCTTGCCAGGCTTTGGTATTAGGATAACGTTAGCCTCATAGAATGAGTTGGGAAGTATTGCCTTTTCTTCAATTTTTTGGAAAAGTTTGAGGAGGATAAGGTGCTAGTTCCTTTTTGAATGCCTGATAAAATTCATTAGTGAAACCATCTGGTCCTGGACTCTTGCTTTTGGGGAGGTTTTGGGTCATTGTTTTGATGTCCTTACTATTATTTGGTCTGTTTAGATTATCCGGTTATTCTTGATTCAGTCTAGGTAGATTATATGTTTCTAGGAACTTATCCATTTCTTTTAGGTTGCAAAATTTGTTGGCATCTAGGCCTTCATAGTATTCTTGTATGATCCTTTGTATTTCTGTGGTATCAGTTGCAATTTTTCCCTCTTTTATTTCTAATTTGTATTATTTCTGTGTCTTCTCTTTTTCACTAGGTGAGAGCCTAGCCAGGGGTTTGTCAATTCCATTAATTTTTTGAAAGAACCAGCCCTTCATTGCATTAATTTTTTCTAGTGTTTTTCTATTCTCTGTTTTATTTAGTTCTGCTCTAATTTTTGTTACATCCTTCCTTCTCCTGGCTTTGGGTGTTTTTTGTTCTTCTTTTTCTAGTTTCTTAAGATGTGATATTAGGTTGTTTACTTGTAATTTTTCTTGAGTTTACTTGTAAACGTTCTTGAGAATGTTCCACATGTACCAGAAAAGAATGTATAGTCATGTGTTGTAGGATGAAGTATCCTGTAAATGTCAACTATGTCCAATTGCTGTAATGTATCATTTAAAGCTGATATTTCCTTACTCACTTTCTGTTTGGATGATTTTTCATGGCTGTAAAGGTGGTGCTTAAGTCCCCTACTATAATTATGTTTTTATCAGTTTCTCCTTTTAGGTCTGTTACTAGTTGCTTTGTAAATTTTGGTGCTTCTTGGTTGGGGGCATATATATTAATAAGTATTATGTCTTCCTATTGTATTGTCTCTTTTCTCATTATAAAATGTACATCTTTGTCTGTTATTATCTTTTGGATCCTGAAGTCTGTTTCATCAGACATAAGTATGGGTATACTTGCTTTTCTCTGGATGCCATTTGCTTGGAGTATTTTTTCCACCCTTGCACTTTGGGTCTTTGTTTGTCTTTGTGGCTGAGATATGTCTCTTGTAGGCAGCATAAAGTTGGGTTTTGTTCTTCAATGCAATTTGGTTCTGTGTGTCATTTTATTAGCGTGTTTAATCTATTTACATTTAGGGTGATGATTGGTATATTAGGATTTCCTATAGTCATTTTATCTTTTGTTTTCTGGTAGCTCTTCCCCCCCCCCCCCGCCCCGATTGCTTCTTTGCTTTTTTATTTGCCAGTTATTTTAGTTTGATGGTGTTCACAACTGTTTTCTCTCTCTCTTTTCTTTCTTCTTCTTCTTTTTTTTTTTGCTATGTGTCCTAGTTAAAAGTTCTTTTTCAGTGGTTACCATGAACTTTATGTAAAAGAAAGTTTCATATATGTAGTGGTTCTTTTTCTTAAGAAAGTTTCTTATCTTCATTCTCTTTGGAAGTTTAAACCTTTACTTCCTCCCCCTTTATGTTTTTGTTGTTCCAGTTTACCCCTATTTATTTTTACTTTATGTTTCAGGTCCAATCGCCTCCTTCAGTATTTCTTGAAATGCTGGCATTATGCTGGAAAATGTCTTCAGTTTCTGTATGTCTGAAAAGGTCTTTATTTCTTTTTCATATCTAAAGGATAATTTTGCTGGGTAGATGATTCTTGGTTGGTAATTTCCCTCCAATATTTTGAATACTTGATTCCATTCCCTCCTGACTTGTAGAGTTTCTATTGAGAAACCTGATGATAGTCTTATGGGCTTTTCTTTATATATTACGGTGTTCTTTTTTCTGGCTTTCTTGAGGATTCGTTCTTTGCCTTTGACCTTTGACATCTTCAGTATAATATGCCTTGGAGAGGGTCTACTAAGATTTAAGTAGTAAGGGGTCCTGTTTCCTTCTTGAATTTGAGGTTTCAGTTCTTTCCATAGATTTGGGAAGTTCTTATCTACTATTTGTTTGAGCAAATTCTCTGTGCCCATCTTGTTCTCTGCTTCCTCTGGAATATCCATTATTCTTATGTTATTTTATTTATTTATTTATTTAAATAGAGTTAGATAGTTTTTGTAGATATCTTTCATTAATTTTAGCTCGTAGGTCTCTCTCTTTTTTCATGACATTTCCAAATTTCTGTCTTCGATTTTACTAATTCTTTCTTTGATCTGGTCAGCTTTGCTTCCTATGCTACCATAGTTGATTTTTCATTTCTTTTATTGTGTTGTTTATCTCCAAAATTTCTATTTGCTTCCTTTTTATAGTTTTAATTTTCTTTCTGGGATCACTTAGCCCCCTCTGTGTACTCCACCAGTTTTCTTTGATCTCTGAGTGTTTTGAGAATTACAGTCTTGAATTCTGTATCATTTAGCTCATATGTTTCCATATCTTCAAGTTCCTTTTCTGGAGATTTTTATTTTCTTTCTGTGTACCTTTGTTCACTAGGGTACTCATTGGTGTTGGTGCTCCCCCCCCACACACACACACTTGGACATGAGGACTTCTCCCCTGGTAGATGTGAAGAATTCTTTCTTTTACTTCCTAGCTGCTATTGCTGCAGTGTCTTATATTTTCTTTTGGCTATTTGATTTTCTCACATTGAGAGACTTCCTAGAAGGTGGGCTTCTCTTTGACTCAGTTGCCCTGGTCTCTGTATACCTCCTCTTTGGGAAGATATGATGGGCAATGATATTCTATATCTCCAAGATCCCACTGCAGTCAGAACCTGCCACACCCGTGCTTCACAGTTTCCCTAGATTCCTCTGCCAGCTTCAGTGGGAAGGTCTATTTGTGTCACAGGGTAATGGTGGATTCCCTCTGCTGGCTTCAGCGAGAAGAGTGGGGGTGGGGTTTGTTGGGAAAGGCGCAGGTCTGATTGCGTCACAGCGTAATGGCGGCTTCCCTGCAGCAGCTCAAGGAAGGCAGGCTCTGGGTGAGGCCAGCGGGACAAGCCTTGGGAGACAGCAAGGGGAAGCAGCCAGGCTCCGTGTCCAAGGCCACACAGTGCTTTGACTGGGGCCCCATCTCTTTGAGGGTTACTCTATGCTTCAGCCACCAGCACACTCCTGCTGCTAGCACTCCAGCCACCGGGAAGCTGCTTCCCACTCTACTTACCAGCCTTACACTCTGTGGGCTCCTAGCTCTAGTTGTGCGACCCACTTGCCGGCAGCTGGACCCTCACTTCGGTCCCCCACACCGATCTCTGACTGCTGCTGGTGCCTCGCTCCAGCCTCCAGCCCTGCGCTCTGGTGTCTGAGCCTCTGCCTCTGTCCGCTCCAGGCCTCCCACCCACCCAGAGTCGTTCTGCTCCTGGACCCGCGTCCCTGCGCTGCCACCTCCATCCGTCTCTCCTCTGCTGGACTCGGGGCAACCTCTGGGTCAGTCACCAGGTAGGTCTCCAGGTCGCACTCCATGGCGGGTCTCCACACGGCTCCCTTTCTGTCTCACTCACCTCTGTTTCTCCAGCTTTAGGGATTTTCTTGTGATGAGTGGGTCCCTCAGCTGAGGCTGTGTGTTGCTTAGGGTTCTCTGGGTGGATTTCAGTTGTTTTAATTTGTTGTTCTTTCCAGAAGAGGTTTTAACAGCTCCTCTTATGCTGCCATTTTGATGACGTCCCCGTGTATGGGACATCTTCATGCCAGAGAGAGAAACTGACTTGCTCTAAGTGACACAGGGAGTCAGTCAGTTTTGGGGTCAGAAGCTGAGTCTCTGGCCTTGCCATGCTTTCAGGTGTGCTGGAATATGGCATCTCTACACCATCACCAGTGACAGGTCCTGGGTCAGCATGACGACCCTCTTTTCCTAGTGAGGGGTCTCATCTTTGTCCTCAGTATGGTGGGCCTCATGTCTGAAACATGAGCCAGCAGTGCTAACAAAGTATAAGGGAGTTTTCATGTTAAGTAGGCTGACCAGAGGTATCGCAACAGTACTGTGCAGGTTTATACGGTATGCATGGCCAACCTATGGACACCTTGGCATTAGCCCAGTGAGACTAGACTGACCATATGTACCATTTCAAATGAAACAGTACCATTGTTTTCTGTCCTGTTTAAAATGGTGCACGTGGGCAGCCTAATTTTGAGAAGCTATTAAGGAAAGGAGGTCTCATGCCTCCAAATGGAGGTTTGCAAGTTCTGGGGATTAGGGATATTGGGGTGGAGATAAATTTATTTTATGTCCCGAGGATGCCAGCCCTCTAAATACATTGTCATTTTTCAAGACGATAAGAGAAGGGTTTATATCCTGGGCCAATTATTGTCTTCCTGCTACAACATTTAGCGTATCCCTCCGTCGGGCCCATTCTTCCTAACTTCTTATTACAAGCCTGCTTCAGGTCACCTTTCTGGAGCATGGTGGTGGCCTGGGCTCAGGCCTTCCCTCTCACACTCTGTCCTGTACTCTGACTCCAGGCTATTCTTCCTGATGCATGCCTCTGAATGTGACACGTCCCTTCTTCCCCGTTTCAAAACTTTGAGTGCATCCCTGTTACCCACGGACTTCCCAATCTGACATTTAAAGGCCTCTACAATCTGGCTCCAACTTTTACTTGTGAAACTCCAAACTCCTCTGTCTTTCCAGAACTCAGCCAGATGGGACTCCTTTCTCTGGTCCAATCCCCTTCTCTCTCTCCTGTACCAATGCTGAAGAACCCTTTCCATTACCCATTGCGTGCCATCCCCCTAGACCAGTCCTGTTGAAGACTCACCTTCATTGGAAAGCCTGAAGTGGACCCCTAGGTAATAAGCCATCTAGTTTCCTCTTAGATTAGGTTTCACTCCTGGGGTATTTCTCTGTGTTGGACAGTTAATTAGAAGGAGAAATCTTGGAGTTATACAGAAATGTTTGAAGACTGTTGCAAACAATTAAGAGAGAAACTGGACCAAGTTAGGTGTGGTGAGAAAAAAGATATGAGAATCAAGATTCAATAGGAAAGTGATGTTAGGAACAGCTGGCTCTGGTCCTGCCAGGTTCTCCATGATCCTCAATTGAGTCAAAAGACTTCTTAGAGGATGGCCCCTTTAGTCCCAAATTGCCACCCATCAATACCATTTTCTCCAGCATAGCTGAATGTTATCTCACTAAAAATAAGACAAGTAGTTTAAAATTATATATATATATATATATATACTTTATTTGAAAATTCCATAGTTGTCTAATAACATTAATTTCAACAACAACACTGTACAGCATACATGTACAAAAGCACTGACATAAATATGGAAGTGCTTCACTCTGATGATCCAGGGAAGGACTTCATAGGATGACAGGCAGGCAGGAGGGAGAGTCATGGCACATTGCTACAAAGTTAACTCAGCTACAGGAAAGGAAACATGTCACCAGACTTTGCATTTTACATTCACTAGAATTTATGGCAGATAAAGTCAAAACATCAATAACTTAAATAGAATCAGGTATAATTTAAGAAAAATTGTGCTTTAAATTATTAACCAAGTGTCTCTTTTTGTACATTGTAATAAAATAATATAATTCTGTATCTGAGAAGGTTGAGGGGAAATAAATAGATTTTCTTCAGGCTCTGAGTGAAGGGTCAAGGTTTCCGTTTTGAGACTTTCGGTCCAGTTGCTTCACGGAACTCTGGACCCAGCTCTGTGTAGGGTCAGCACAGATCTCCTTGTCCCATTTGGTCTTGAAGCTGTGGGGGAGAGAGGACACCATTCACTGGAGTGCCTGAGGACTTGGCCCAGGAATGGGACCCAGCGGCTCCCAAGCCTGATTAGCCCTTGCTCCCGGGTGAGGCACCTGGATTGGGGCAAGAGGAAGGGGAAGCATGGGAGGAAGAGGCCTCAAAAGAAAGCCCATTCTTGCTGTCCCTGGGGGAGGCCCTTCAGCTTCCTGGCTGCAGGAACTTGAACGATCTGACCAAGCTCCTAGAAGGGGAGCTTGGAGGAAGTGTAGATTCTTTCTTGTGGACTCAGTTTCTCTAGGGGTAAAGGGCCCTTTAATCCAATGGCATATTTGTGTGACTCATTTGGACATGAACCCTGACCCCTTCCCCTTCTATAGAACTCAGAACTTTGGGCTGAGGGGGCCAAGGCATGATTTACTACTCACATCACAGCTTCTTAGGGACACTGGCTGTTGGTGACTCTTATGTAGCTCTTCAGCCTCTGGATGTGTATCTTCTTACTGACCACCCTAAAGCAGCAGGTGACTGGGGTGGAAACTGAACCTGAAAAACATTTTTCAAAGAATGAGACAGTTCGGGTGTGTTGTAAGCATGCATTTGTAAGGGGAAACGGAGAAGGTGGAAAACAAAGCAAACACATGAGCTCTAACTAGGCCCCAGCACTCCCGACTTCAGTGCCTTAGTTCAGTTCCCACAGATAAAATGTCACCTGTGAGTCAGTTTCCTCTATTGAATGATGGGGCCCCTCCTTATTGGCTGGGAAGGGAGAAATCTTTAGTAACAAGACTAATCCTGTTGTGTCATTAGAAGGGTCTACTGATCCAAAGCTTCTGACATTAGGAAGATGAGTTCTAGGATCTTGCTTCCCAGCTATGTGTCCCCATGACTTGAGAGTCAACCCATGTCACATGCTGAGATGCCTCTGTGTCCTGTTTTGGAAGCCACTGTTTTGGAATCCACACTGACCATCATCCAAAATCTGAAGCCTCAAGCAAGAAGTGCTTCCTCTAAACTACTTCCTGAAATGTTCTTCACATCCACAATGAGACATGGCCCTTCTTTCTGTGCCACATCCCTGAATGATGGGCAGGTTGTTGAGGTGGTGGCTATTCAGTGTCCCAAAGCTGGTATCAGGCTAGGTCGTAGGGACTAGCCGCAGGGGCCTGGGCATCTAATTCTGGCTCTGCCTCTGACTACTGGGACGTGATGACTCTTCTCATTTCCCCTCTTGGTGTCACTTCCTCCATCTGTGCAATCGAGGCTTTGCGGCCGGCATGGGGTGCCGCATGCTGGGAGGTCAGTATCTGTGGGCAGTTAAAATTTTAAGCCCTAGGGAGAGCAGAGCCTTACCTGGATGAGCCAGCACCTGGGAGCTAAAGGTGGCTGCTATGAGCAGCAGACATGGAAGGGCTGCCGAGACCTTCATGGTGGAAGGCGAGGGCGTGGGGTTTGGCGTGAGTTGGAGGTTTCTGGTTTGGCCACAGCCTCTCGGCGCTCTGGCTGCTCTGGCCATTCCTCCTGCCTTTTATAGGGCGCAGAGAGCAGGGGCAGGGCTGTGACTAAGGAAGGATGAGGTAAGACCCTGAACATGCTGAGCAGGCACCAGACCCTAGAGGTGATTTCCAGTATTGGGAGAAGGAAGCTGTGGAGTTTCTATTACTTGCTAGTTGGTGAGGAAGAGAGGTGGAAGTGCCTGTGGTTGTACCCGACGAAATGTGAGAAGTGATCTCATGAGACTAATAAGGGCCATTATTTCTCTGAAATGGAAAATGACCTGTCAGAAAGGAAGGATGAAAGCCTACATCATAGTGGCGTGAAGAGAATCAAAGGCTTCACCTTCTGCAGGGCTCAGGAGACCCGGGAATGGGCCCTGGGCGTTCCCTGTAGTCTGTCAGACTGATTCCTGACATCCAAGACTTGTCAGGCTCCTTTGAGACCCACACATCAGCTTGATAGAACCTTGGCAGAGCAGTAGAGTCAGGAACCTTCAGGCGTGAACGCCCTGGAATCATCTCACGGAGCCCAAAACTGGACAACATGTGCTGTCCTTATAGGGTGGTGTTTTCCAAATATCTTATTTAGACCCTAAAGTTTCTTTCCAAGTGAAATCATATGGAGAAGCCCAGTGTTTCATGCAGACAAAACAGGTCTGTTTGAGAAAGGTCTCCCACTCCCTTCATTCATAAACAGTGGGGCAGGGGGCGGGGTCACAAAGGACGGAAACTAGGTTTACCAACAACTGACTTTGTCTACTCCTCTCTCATCACATATCTACCAGCACCATCTAGACATTTTACTGCCCTAAACGTCTCCTGTGTTCCATCTATCCATCCTTACTGCTCTCCCCACCAAATCTGGGTTTACTACTAAGCTTTTCACTTGTCTCTATAGGCTTGCTTTTACAGAATGCCATATAAATAGTTGGAATCATACAATATGTAGCATTTTCAGACTGATTTCTTTCATTAAGAGTTATGCTTTTAAAGAATAGGTAAGGAATTTGACATATAAAAAAGTTAAATATCCAGTCATCTATCGAAGGGCATTTTGGCTGTTTCCATGTTCTGGCCACTGTGAACAGTGCTGCGATGAACATGCGGGTACAGACATCTTTAAAGATTAAGGTCTTCAGGTTTTTTGGGTAGATATCCAGTAGAGGGATGGCTGGGTCCTATGGTAATTCCATTCGTAATTTTTTGAGGAATCTCCATACAGCCTTCCATAGTGGTTGTACCAGTTTACATTCCCACCAGCAGTGTATGAGGGTTCCTTTTTGTCCACAGCCTCTCCAGCACTTGTTATCCCTTGTCTTGTTGATTATAGCCATTCTAACAGGTGTAAGATGGTA
>PVKE010035482.1:0-16822 GCA_004027555.1 Craseonycteris thonglongyai | reverse complement strand
AAGCAAGTAGGCAAGTCATTGGAAAGTATATTATTAACTTCCAGCATAAATTAATAATATGTTTCTTCCTTTCATAATGGAATGACTAGCACTGAATATATCTATCTCATCAGATGATCTTTGAGATTTAACGCATACAGATCTGTAATTCTACAAACTTTATGTTAAATAGGCTAATGAAGAGAATTTTTAAAAGGCAAAATTCACCCATACTAAATGGCAACTATTGGTATTGTGTATGTACATGTGTGTATACTATTTAATCTTCTGAACATCTGTACATCTTAATTTTTATTTTAATTCTTACTTTACAAGTGAAGAAACTGGGACAAAACATGCTTGACTCAGGACAAAATAAATGTTTATTCTGGGTTGGAGGGACATATAACTTTCCTTCCAACTTAGGACACTTTGAGAGTGAAATTGGGCTTGTAGTAGAAAAATGAGTTCGGGAAGGATGATCAGTCTTTCCTAGGACACCCAAATGTGTGGTCATATTAAAATAAGTGTGTGAAAGAACTGGAACTGAAACCCAAACTTCTGACAAAATAACTGCACTCTTAAATTTTATTCTAACTGCCTCCAAACTGATGTTATTAACTCATGAATCACAGTTTGTATTCTGTACAGAGAATACCATGTGTACTAGTTACTTATGCCAGGGGAGGACTCCATAGGTCATCACATGGAAACTAGCACAGGTCATCACTATGGAACAGAAGGTCACTTTTGCCCATTGCATGCTGGTATCAGTCAGCAAGAAAACACAACACAGTCAATCACTAGATGAAGCAATGTTTTACTTATATAGAGAAAAGGCAGTGGAAGATGAGCTTCAACAGGTTAACAGTCCCTCATGACCTGTGTGTCCCTCCCAACAGGGACAATTAGCAGGGCAATTGGCCTATACAGATACCTCTCATATCTAGTAGAAGGACCCCATCTTCTCCTGGCAGGGTCCAGAGAAGGTAGTGGACTTGGCCAGCTGCCACATAATGCACATGCTTAAGCAGAACAAAATAGTATGCAGTGAGTCTGAAACAGAAAAATATAATTTCACACATGGAGATCAATACCTCCCAGGTGATGAAGGCTCTTTACCTGTTGGTGAACAACTGTTCCCAGCCCAAGGCTCTTGGTGAGGATGTGGGTGAGGATGAGCATCAGGCCTGCTTTGTCAAAGGTTCTGTTTTGTTTGCAGTTGTTTTTTAGCCTACAGACTAACATTTATTGAGAATAAGTGATTTGCTAGCAGTGATGCTCAATGCTTGTCTTGCATCTTTGAACAAGTAGAGTATGCCTTGATAAAATTGAATTTGCATTATTTTAGAGGGAAGAGACAATGTATAAGAAAAATAAATAAACAAACAAGCCAAAACAAAGTGGCAAATATGATAGTATGATACAGAATAACATGAATGTTTCATCTCAGGATAATCAAGGAAAAGACTTGAAATGTGACATTTAAGCTGAGGTCAGAAAATGGGGAGTACAATACAAAATATGTCAAGAAAATATATGATTATTTGAGGAAAAAAATAGCAAATACAAGGGCCCTGAGATGAAAAGAATTTTATGTGTTCAAAGAACTGAAAGTTAGAGTAACTAAAACAAAATAAGTTAGGAGAATAGAGCATGAGTTGAGTTTGGAAATCTGGGCAAGTGGTTTGAGAACATGATAAGACATTTGAATCTACTCTATAGATTTTGTGAAACTTTTGAATAGTTTTTATTATTTTATTAAAAATATTTATTTAACATTTACAATGGTTGGGCACTTTGTAAATGGTTAAATGTGTTGGTAAGGAGAGAAACTAAAAATTTAAATAGAATTGATCAGATGAGATTTGAATAAAAACTTGAAGCTGGGTTGGGAGAAAGCCATTTGGATATTGGGGTGGGGTGGGGGTGGAGAGAGCAATCCAGGTAGTAGGAAAAGCTAGTGCAAACACTTTCAAATGGTAGGATATGTGTTGTGTTTTCCCTACAAGCAAAGGAGCCAGAACAGTGGATTGGGCAATAACACAATAAAAGCTCAGAAGGTAATACAAGAATGGAAGTGAAAGAACAGGTCATGTAGAGCTTTATAAGCAATTAAATAGTCTTAGGGTTTTACTTTAATGGACATGGGGATCTATTAGAAAGGTTAGAAGAGAGAGTAACATTATTTGATTTACATTTTTAAAAGGTTACACTGACTACAGTGAAAGGGAGCAGGTGAAACAGGGCGAACAGTTAGGAAGCTATTGTAATAATTCCACTTGAGAATCTAATTTCAATAAAAAGAGGTTAGAAGCAGCCCAGTTTTTAGTGGGATTTGATAATGGACTCAACAGCATTTTGTATGAATTAGACGTTGATCAGGGTTGTCCAATCTCTTGACTTCCCTGGGCCACATTGGAAGAAGAATTGTCTTGAGCCACACATAAAATACACTGGCATGATAGCTGATGAGCTAAGAAAAAAAAATTTATAATGTTTAAGGAAAATTTACAAATTTGTGTTGGCCCACATTCAACGCCATCCTGGGCCGCATGCAGCCTGCAGGCCATGGGTTGGACAAGCTTGAAGTAGATTATAAAAGAAAGGAAAAAGCCTATGTTTTTTAGTTGAAAATTGAAAGAATAGAGTTTTCATTGATATAGCTGTAGTAGACTGTGTGTTAGAAATCAGGAGTTTGAGTTTGGACATGTTAATTTTCAGATATTTGTTAGATATCCCAAGGAAATGATAATTAGGAGATATCCAGTATCTCTGAGGTATACGTTAAATAAGCAGGTGGACGTATGAATTCAGGGCATGGCTTCTGAGTAGATATGTAAATCTGAGAATTGATGGTGTATAGATGTTATTGAAAGTTGTACAATGAGATAGATCTCTAAGCGTGATTTTAAAGAGAAAAGGAAGGAAGATCCTGGGCACTCTAGATTGAAAAAAATAGAAAGCAGCAAAGGAACTTGTAAGGAGTGACCAATGAGGTAAGAAGAAAACCAAAGGAAAATATGATCATAGAAGAAATTTGAAGGTAATGTGTAACCCAGTATATAAAAAGCACATTGAAAAAGTAAATACATATATTTAGAATAGACATCAGATTTAGTGGTATGGAGGACCTTGGTGGCCAGGAAACAAGCCATCTTGATCAAGTAGTTGGAGTGAAAGACTAATTGGAATTGTGTTTTAAACAATGGGATGGAAGGCCTTTAAAATAACACAGTGAGTAAGTATAATATTTTAAAGATTTTATTTTTTTATTGTTTTTGACAGAGAGAGAGAGAGAGATACAGAGACAGAGACAGAGGGAAGGGGGAGGGCCCAGAACAGTCTCCATAGTTGGACATCACTCGTTTTTCCACATAGTTTCATTCCACGGGTGGGAGTGGGGCTGCACAGGGCAGGAACTGGGCTGGGGTCTTCACCCCATTGAGAACTGTACTGGGAGCATTCCCCAGTTCAGCATATGGGTCCACACAGGCCGGGGCCAGGATTCAATCCTCGGACCCTAGGGCTGCAAAGTGAGTGCTTAACCCACTGAACCATACTGGCTTCCCATAAAGAAGTTTTGCTTCAAAGAATTGAAAAAAATATGGGGAGGTAGCAGATGGAAAGAGATAAATCAATAAAAAAAAGTTGTGCTCTGTATCTATGAGTTTGTTTCTGTTTTTATTGTTTATTTTGTTCTTTAGATTTTGCATATAAGTAAGATCATATGATATTTGTCTTTCTCTGTTTGACTTATTTAACTTGGCATAATACTTTCTATGTCCATACATGTCACAAATGGTAAGATTTTATTCTTTATGTCTGAGTAATATTCTATTGTATACAAGGCCTGTTCAGAAAGTATCCAGTGATGTAATGTGAAAAGCAGAGGTATTTGTGACTGTATATTTTCCAGACAGCCCTTGCATATGTACCATTTCTTTGTTATCCAAATCAGCTATTGATGGGCACTTATGTTTTATCCATGTATTGGCTATTGCAAATAGTGCTTCAGAGGGGTGCATATATCTTTTCAAAGTAGTGTTTGGAATTTCTTTGGATAAATACCTAAGAGTGGAATTATTGGGTCATAAGGTAGCTATTTTGAAATTTTTGAGGAAACTCTATACTGTTTTCCATAGTGGCTCAACCAATTTTCAATCCCAGAAACAGTATACAAGTGTTTCTTTTTCTCTACATCATCGCCAATGTTTGTTTGTTGATTTATTAGTGATAGCCATTCTGACAGGTGTGACATAATATCTCAGTGTGCTATTCATTTGTATCTCTCTGATGATTAGTGATGTTGAGCATCTTTTCATGTCTATTTGCCATCTGTATGTCCTCTTTGGAAAAATGTCTATGGAGACATTTTGACAATTTTTATTGGGTCATTTGGTTTTATTGCTATTAAATTGTAGGAGTTTCTTATATATTTTGGATACTAACCCATTATCAGATATATGCCTTGCAAATATTTTCTACCCTTTCACAGGTTGTCTTTTCATTTTGATGATTATTTCCTTTTCTATAAAAAAGATTTTTAGTTTGATGTTGTCCCACTTGTTTATTTTATTTTTTTAATATTTATTTTATTGCTTTTAACAGAGAGAGAGAAGGACAGACAGAGAGAGACAGAGAGAAGGAGGAGGACCCAGAGCTGTCTCCACCATTGTATGTCATCAGTTTTCGACATAGTTTTATTCCACAGGTGGGCACAGGGCCATGCAAGGTGAGAATCAAGGAGGGGGATTCCTGTATGGGAGGCATTTCCCCATAACCTGGGGGCCTTCCACATGAGAGGCATGCCTCAGGCAGGAGCAAAACCAGGGGCTTCCAACATGGAAAGCTCATCCCAGGAACCGAACTGGGGTGGGAAGCACACTCCAGTTGAGCATATGGGTCTGCAAGGTCTGGGGCCGGGACTGGGACTTAATCCTAAGATTCAGGGGGCTGTAATGCAAGCATTGAACTTGCTGAGTCATCCCAGCCTACCCCACAACTTGTTTATTTTTGCTTTTCTTGCTTATGTTAGTGTTATATCCAAGAAATCATCGTGAAATTCAATATCAAGAACTTTTTTCTAAATCTTTTCTTTTACAAGCTTTTTGGTTTTAGGTATTATTACATTTTTAATTTATTTTGAGTTGATTTTTGTGTATGCTGTGGGGTAAAGGTCTAATCTTTTTCTTGTGATTCAGTAACATGATTATACATACTTCAGCTATGAGCCTATGATAATTTAATGAAATTGAGTATCTGTACCTTTCATTCAAAAACAAATATCTATTCTTGATATTTCCACCAAGACTGTACTCCCCTATGAGACAATGCTTAAGCAAACTGAACTCTACAAAAACATACGACGACTGAAAACACATCAAATAACAGGGAAGTCTGAGAACATATATAGCATTTTCTTATTGTTTTACAGATCAGACAACTTAGAAAAACCTATAAACACTATTACACAATCACAAAAACTTTAATATTTGCTTACTGTCATAAGATCAGACTCCTAAAGCATAATTTTCTCAAGCTCATTACCAGTTTCTACACTTCCAATGACCAAACATACTTCCACATATTGGCCCACGTACCTGAAAGCCCAGAGGTCTTGCAGTGACAGAGTGATTTAATTAAATTCTCCAATCTCATTTCTTTGAGGTTCTCTTGGTTTGGCATCCTCTCTGTGATGGCTGCAAGAGTTCTGGGCCTTATATTTACACATCAAAAGTCCAGAGGAAGAAAAGGCATTAAATGTTTTCCTTTGGGCGTGTCTTACTGAGTCAATCTGGGTCATATGTGCACTCTTTATTATTAGAGGAAAGCCGTACAGTGTGTGACTTTGGTCAGGGACCCCGATTCATTCTCTAGCAAGGGGAATAGGATCTGTATTTGGAAAGAGCTATGTCTTAAGAAAAGCCATGACCCCAAATTCCTGGATGCCTTACCTTGAGAGAGAAGTATTGCACGCTAAGTCAGTCATATTCACTACCTTCTCTATAATCAAACTCTTAGCTCTGTCTCTAGCCTTATCATTTATTACCACATGATAAAAAGCTATACAAAATGGACTAATGTTCTCATCTATAAAATATTCATGTATCTCTGAAGCACCTCTCTATTCTCTTCTTGATCCAATCTCTTTTTTTGCAATAGGCTTTTTTAATTCTCATATCTCCTTCCTTTGTTAAGGCCTTCACGTATGCTGACATTTCATCTGCTTGGAAAAGATACTTATATTTTTTTACCTGTTCTTTAAAAATCTCAATTTAAGTGTGATGTCTTAAAAATCAGTGTATCTTATACCTCCTGCAGACATTAGGTACCAGGTTTATAGCAATTTGTACTTCTTATTTAAAGGAGTTGTCAGTGGCAATTTGCTAATTAACCATTCAAATAGTTGTTTCTTCAATATTTGTATGACCTGGTATATTATATATACCCTATAAGGGAAGGTTTTTGTCCCTATGTTCACTGCTATGTGGCCATTTCTAGCAGGGAAAGATGGGCACATACATCACTTAAATATTTGTGAATAGAGGGAAGATAGATAAAAACAACAAAGGGAGAAAAAAGGAAAGAAGAAACAAAGCAAAGAAGGAGGCCCATACTATCCTACTACCTTGAGGGATGGTGAGAGATCACAGTAATTTAAATAGCAATGCAGTAAAAATAATATGTTAGATTATTTTGCATATAGTCCCTTAGCACTTCTTTCTACTGCTTTCATAACAGTCATCATGTTTTAAATTAGTTGTTTATTGTCCATTTCCTATAATGAATTTATGGTTCATGTGGAAAGGGACCAGCTTAATCTCATTTACAAATATATTCCCAGAGCCTAGTATTGTGTCTGCTAGAAATTGTGATTTGAATTGAATTATTAATAAAGCATGATTTATAATATTTTGTTAACTAGGTGATTAAATTGCCTACTCAGAAATTAAATTCTTAGTTAAACACTATTATTGGCCCTCTTCATCAAAATGGGCTCTCATATTTCATATCAGTTGATTTAATAAATGTTGTGTTACTGTGTATTCATTTATTGTAATTTTCCAGGTCATCAAACATAGCCCTTTCACCTACTATTTATTTGCCTGTCTAACTTTAAGAAAGGAGTATGTCCAGAACAACGGATAGAACAGCTTAATCAAGTTTTAGAACGCGGAAATGGGAACATAATTTAGAATCTTCTTGCATATAAACCGAGTAGGTTCTTTTAATCTAATATTCCTTCATCTGACATATAAACTTTGATAAATGGAGCAGTAATTTAAAGAGATTATATCATTCATTATCCTTTTTGCTTATCTTTGGTAGCAAGGTTTTGTTTTGTTCTGTTTTCCTTTGTCAAGTGCTATTTTCCTTTTGGCAAGGCTGTTTATTTCTCACAGAGTTCTTTTAAAGCAAATGTCATGTAGGGATAGTGCCAGGTAAACTTAAAGCAGAGCTTTTTTATAACTTTTTTTATGGAGTGCTTTTAAAAAAAAAAAAAGCCATCTCAAAGCACTGTCAAAATTGGAAACAAAAGTCACAAAGTCAGAGAAATTAATAATCTTTCAAATAATCTAAGATTCAATCAAATCGAAGTTAAACTTTAAGGCAAGTCAGAATTTGGCTCAGTGAGAGGCCCATGAAAGAACAGACACTCTGGTGCAATAGAAGGTGTCCTTTGGGTAATAATTAATGATTTATCCAAAGTCTGAATAAACATTTAGAATCAGCTCATAAAATATTGAAAGAAAAAAAAGACCAAACTAAGACTATATATATATATATATATATATATTACCAATCAAGTTAAATAAGAAACTTGTGGAGAGTCTTTTTTTTTTATTTTCTCAACAGCAAAATTTTTCTACATATGATGACAGGAAAAGATAGGAAGGACAAAAAAAATAACAAAAAAAAAATAACATGACTACTTCAAGTTACAGATTTGTTTATAAGGCCAAAGCAATTCTAGAACTAATAAGCTAGAATTTCCAAATATTCTCTTTCTTTCCACTCAAAAGTATTTTTCAGAGAATTAAATAAAATTAAAAATATGTGTTGTCAATATGCCTAAAATATGTTTCTATTGTTTATACTGGGCCAATCAACAGATTTGATCTGCTTTAAGCTATATAGGTCATTGGTAATTTTATTAGGTTATAAAGAAAAAACTTGTAAAAAAAATACTTTGTTTGGAATAATATATTCCACAACATGATATACTTCCTCATAGATCGTTTTGTATATATTAACATAATATCAAAAAGTTCTCATGAATATACATGAGAAACATTTTTATAAAAGTCGAATGACAGCATCAATAATTCTATTATTTTTAATTCCACAGAAATGACTTTGTTAGTATTTTGTCTTCAGTTAGGAAAGAAATTTGTATAACAAAAATTGATTTAGACCTGAATGACAGCTTCATGGAGTAAGTTTTGTAAAATAGAAACTTACTGTCAAAAACAAATATTGTTGTGGTAGGTCAGATAATGGCTACCCATAGAGGTCCTTGTACGTATGAATATATTACCTTATACAGCAAAAATGAGTAAATTAAGAATTTCAGATGGGAAGAGTATCCTAGGTTATTTGGGTGTGCCCAGTTTAATCACAAGGGTCTTTATAGGAGGGTAGGTGTATCATGTCAGAGTCAGAAAGATAAATTGGAAGATGCTACATTCACTGACGTTGATGTTAGAGGAAGGAGGCATGAGTCAGGCAATATGGTTGGCTGGCATCTAGAAGTTTGGAGATAGGTTCTTTAAAGTCCTGAGAAAGAATATAGCTCTGTTGACAGTTTGATTTGAACTCTGTGAAACCCACTTCAGAATTCTGATGTAACATAAGACAATGAATTTGTGTCATTTTTAAGTCACTAAGTTTTTTGGCATTTGCCACAGTACCAAAAGGAAACTAAGAATATTTTCTAATAAAAATAATGAAAGTAGGGGGTAAGCCGGGATGGCTCAGAAGGTTGAGCGCTGGTTTTGCAGCCCTGAGGACCGAGGATCGAATTCCAGCCCTGGCCCATGTGGACCCATATGTTGAACCAAGGTGTGCTTCCCACGTTGGAGGCCCCCAGTTCGGTCCTTGCCCCTTGGTTCAGCCCCTAGCTCGAGAGGGCATGCCTCCCATTCAGGAGGCCTCCAGCCCAGTTCCCACCCTGCGAACCCCCTGCCCACCTGTGTGGAATGAAACCACTTTGAAAACTGGTGACATACAACTATGGAGACTGCTCTGGGCTCTCCCCCTTCTCGCTGTCTCTCTGTCTTTGTCTCTCTCTGTCCCTGTCAAAAACAATAAAATAAATCTTAAAAAATAATGAACATAATAATAGTACAATACTGATAGCATACTTGCTATATACACTAGGTACTATGTTAAGCACTTTTTAGAAAAATTTTTGTTTCATCTACACAATTCTATAAAACACATTATTATTATTACATATTTCCATTTTACAAATGAACAAATTTGCCTTTTTGAAGAAAAATAGCATATCTAAAACATATAAAACTAATAAGTGAAAAAGGAGGTATTGGAACACCTAAGCATCTAATTCTTCTATATCAAATAGTATAGTTTGAGAATAAAAGAAAATTATTGTGGCTTCCTCCAATCCTACCTAATGTTAGCTCTTTATTAAATCTAAAAGGTTTTCTTGAAATACTCAGTTACAAAAGAAATTTCTGGCCATGAGGTATTCATGAGTCACTAGAGACGGTCTGAATGTGACATTCTTATTTACTTATCAGACTACAGCTAGAACTGTTAGTCACTGTAGTGATCTGAGAACAATTGTCCTTTCTTTTGTAAATGTTTGTCCTTTAAGCAGGCACCATGCTGGAACCAGCTGTTGCTTCACCCTCAGCTGCAGTTGATTGGTCCAGAATTGGATACCTTTATCAAATTTAGTCATACAGTTTTCACTTCTTAGAAATTGAAATTGGTAATAAAAAGGCATACTTCCTCTCTACTGGGCTGAAGCACCTGTCACATGGGAACTCAGGAGCACTGGGTAGCCATATGTTTCACTGTGAGGACTAGAGATACAGAGAAAGCTGTTCCACAAATAGTGAGAAAAAATTAGGTACAAATATCAATAAACAGTGTGGACAGATACAGAGATAGTTCACTTTTTCCAGGTCCTAGTAAATTACTAAAATACATAACAGTATTAAATATTGATGTGCTGTCCTTTTTAGGTTCTTTGAGTTGCCCTCCTGGCCTTCTAACATATTTTTGTAAAGTCAGCTTCAGTGGACTTGTGTTTTTTGCAAGCTAATCAGGTTTGTATGAAATATTATGCCAGATCTTAGACATACTAATTCATCATCCCTTCCTTAAAATAACCTATGCTCTGATGCAGTTCATTAAAACACAATAAAAAAGTCAATATTTTATGTAACATAAAGAAAATGGCATTTATCAGTATATCATAAGCCACCAGTAATAAACCTTGAAGTCATCCAAAAAATAAACATTTAGTTCTTGGCAATTGTCATATTTCAATCTTCCTGAAGGAAGACATTCAGGATATATATATATATATATATATATATATATATATATATATATATATATTCCTATTCTGTGCCTTAATTTATTCCCCATATAATATAATCATGTTCACTCATCAGTTTTCCAATTATGTTTCCTGTATTTGATTAATTTCCTCATTAATGTAATAATTGGTGATCTTAAAAAATGATTATCTTACCTCATTACTGCAGCATATTAACTCCTACTACTATCACACCATCTTTCTGTTCAGCCTCTAATCAATTTACATCGATCAGTGTCCTAGAAATATTGACATTCTTCTATACATTAAAAAAAATGTAATTTGCCAATTTGTTCTATTTTGTAGATTGTTTCATGGTAAATACGACACCTCTTTCCTCCTATAGCTCCAGGCTTTCAATGTACTCTTCTCTCTAACAGGAAGGTAAAGCTGTGAGATTGAATTTCAGATGTAGAAATATTTTTATATCTCACAATGTTCTCCTAAATCTAAACCCAAGATTTCTTCTTCTGTGTGCTAATGATAAAATTATCTTTCTTTACATTGTCAGTTTAGCTATTCACGACATCAGCATTTTACATATTTTCTAGCAAAGTGGTAAACATTTACTCCCACTTCTGGGCTTTTGCTCATGACCTATCCTCCTGCAGTCCTTGAACTTTATTCCTCTTGTATAAAGCACATCACATGCTGTTTTGAGCCAAAGCCATTTTTTGCAATGCATCTTCCCTGACAGATTTGCAATTTCTTTTGTAAGCAAATGTTGCCTTTATTTGTTAATAAAATCTACTAGCACACAATCTTGAATGTAGTGGGTGAGCAAAAGTTATTAAGTTTAATGACACACAATTTTTCTAAGACTCTAAAGCACTTTTCCAGTATACTCCATCTTTCCATTTTCTGCTTTATCTGACCTTATGCTTCCTTTCTTCTCATCTGTTCTTTTACACCACTTTGCTGGTTATTTACCAATGTGGCTACGTAAAACATCATATGACTACAGAGGTTATTCTAAACATTTATTTCTCTTTTTAAAAGATAAGCACAAGATGAAACTTTTCTGGGGTCCATGGATCAAGCCCCAGCCTCAGCCCATGCAAACCCATATGCTGAACTGTGGTGCAGTTGCTAACTTATGGGATGGTGTCAAAGGTTCTCACTTTCCATGTGGGTGCCCCCCTTCCAGTTCAGTTTCCATACCATGTGACCCCACATCCAGGTGTGTGGAATGGAACTATGTCACAACTATTGATGTACAACTATGAAGACTGCTCTGAGCCTTCCATTCTTCTCTCTCTCTCACCTTCTCTGAAACAATAAAATAAATCTTTTACAAATACAGAGAGAAGGAGAAATATTTAGAGAAATAAATCAGTAATAATATTAATAGCTAAACTCTATTGGTTGTTCCTTCTCTAATATTTCACATTATTGACTTTATTTAATTTTCATAAAAGACTTATGATGCCATAATAACACTCTCATGACTTTTATTATTCCCATGTTGTAACTCAGGAAAAGTTTTAGAGAATTTAAATAATTTGCTAATAATTATAGAACAATGAGCAGGAAGGATAGGTATAAAATTCACCTGAATAGTGTAAGGGTTGAATCTTCAATAACTCTGTTATACTGCTTTATAATTAAGAAATGCTGAATATTATAAAGAAATGATGAATTGTATATGTGGTACTTTAGACTAAAATTTATAACTCTTATAATTTTGACTTTTAAAATATTTTATTTCATCTTTTTTTAAAGTGTTTATATATTTTAAATGATTTATGAAATTAAGTAGGATGGCATGTGTGAATAAAAATTATGTAATATAAACACTATGAGCAAACAGACACAAATATGTAGACTCTTCTAGGCACACAAAAAACACTTTGCTGAATAAGAACTTGAAAATATTAATATTAAAATTTGTCAATTTTTACTAAACCCATTCCTAAGTTTAATGTAATGACAATTAAAATTTTAATGCAAGTTTTTTTTATGTGAGAAAACCTAGAAAGACTAAACTAAAGTTTACATAGAAAATATGCCAAAAAAATGTTTACTGACATTTGTGATTTGTAATTATGGAAGGTTAAAATGCAAAACGAAGTGAGATTGCTGGATCATATGGTATTCTAGTTCTAATTTCCTGAGGAATATGTATGTTTGTATATATATATATATATATATATATATATATATATATATATATATATCACTTCATTACTTTCATTTGTATTTACCTTTAATTCATGTAGCATAGTTGTATTTTAAATCTATTCTGGCAATCACAAATTCTGAGTCATCTGAGAATTGATATCTATTAATAGTTTTCTCTCTCCAAAATTGGGCACATTTTCCTGGTTCTTTGTATGTTGATAAATTTTGAATTGTATCCTGACATTTCATGGTATCATCTTAGAAAAAATTTTGATTTTACTTTGTTATTGTTTCTTTACCTGCTTTATCAGACACTCAAGCAGTTTGCCTTCAGCTAACAAATTCTATTTTGCCTTCTGTGAGATGTGCTTACTATTAGGCTTTTGTTATGCTGTTTTGGTTCTGTCCAACACATCATCCACTCAGGAATTTATCAAAAATTTGAATTTTGGTTTAAGACTTATTTCAGTCATAATGCCTTTTCCCTTTTGGGGTCTATCCCTCATGTACACAACTCAGAGGTAACTTGGAGGCTTTTTAAAGAACAAATACAAAACCAGGGAATCTTCAGATTTCTTATCTTAGAGATATTCCTCATACTCTCTGTTCCTCAAGCCTTCTACATTTGCTGCTATCTCTGGCCAGGAAGATCACATTATTTTAGAATTTTAGCTACCCACCTCCGTGTTCTGCCATGCATTCCCAAGACTACCCCCTCAGACCAAAGCTGTGGGAGAAATGAGGGAAGTAAAAAGGGGAAACTATCCCCTTGTGTGTTGTTTCTCCTAGTTTGACATTCTCCATCTGTACAATCCACCTCCTTCAGTTAACTTTTTTAGGAAGTGGGGATGAACTCTGTCAATTGCTTCGTGTAAGAAGTAAAGAGGACTAAGAATAGACAAGTAGAATTAGGAAGCTGAAGTTTTAGTGATTTTGACAAAACTGATTTTATTGTAATGGTGGAGATGGAAGCCTAAGACATTTTAATTTCTTATATAAGGGAAGCGGATGGTTCAGTGGGTTAAGCACTTGCTTTGCATATCCAGGGACTGAGAATCAAATCCCGGTCCTGGCTCATGTGGACCCATATGCCGAAGCGTCCTTCCCTTACGGGAGGCCCCCAGTTTGGTTATTGCTTCCCAGTTCAGCCCCTGGCTGGGGTTGGCATACCTCCTATGTGGGAGGCCCCCAGGCAGTTTCCACCCTGTGTGGCCCCTGCACACCTGTGTAGAATGAAACCTGTCGAAAACTGATGACGTACAACTATGGAGATTATTCTGGGCCCTCACTCTTCTCTCTGTCTCTCTCTGTCAAAAATAATAAAATAAATATTTAAACAAAATTTCATAGAAAGATATAGTACATTTAATTAGAATAATTTGAATTTCGTATAATTTCAAAATATGGCATATATTTTTATTTTCATTTGTCTTTAAAAAATTATAAAATTTTGCAACGGTTATTCACTAATGTCCTACTTTTATTGTTGGGCTGTCCTTTGAGACTCTGAACCTGAGACTTAGAACACTGACTTTCAAAAGCCTTAACTATGAAAAAAGGTATTAGTATATGTTTATATTAGCAAATATTAGTATATGTTTTTAATGTACCTGTGCCTTTTAAATGCTTCACAAACAGGGACAGTTTATTTATTTTTTCTTTTAAATATACCTTTCCTAAAGTTGTATGTACATTGTATAACAAAAATAATGCTAAACAGAGGTTAAAATTGAGGTCAATCACAGAGAAGCAATGATAAAACACCTTGATTCTCATATGTTAAAATTCAGCATCATAAAAAGAAAGTTGAATGACTAAAACGTTATCAATTTAAAAAAACAAAATTTTCAATTAGCTACTCTCTTACACTAATTTCCAAGGAAGATAACTGAGGATATCCAGTGCAAATATAAGAAGTCAAACTTCCTAAACAAATGTGTCTATTGAGAAACCTATATCAAGACTTACGGAGATCTACTGGATAAAGCTCACCTCTGTAATAAGTATGCATCTCCATTGTAGTCATCAACTAGCATATTGAAATTGCTTCTTGCATGCCAAATAACAGTTTTTGCCAAGAAAGAACACCCTGTGCAGTTGTTGTTATCTCCCCTGAAGTCCTTGCCTGGTGTGAGTATGGCTCAGAGCAGCTGCCTGTTCTTCCTAAACTCTGTGTCTATCAAATTATCCCTAGTATTTATCTGAACACCTGCTGCACTGATAGCAACAGAAGTTAGTGGATAATATTATCTGCCAAAAATAAGTAAAGACATACATTTTCTCTGGGACAAAATGTGATTGGGACAAAGGTGACTTTCTCTGGAAGCTCTCTGCCTTTCTCTTCATGGTAATCCTCCCAGCCTGCTCTTTAATAAACCACCGTTTTGTTGTTGACAATAGAAGAAAATATAAAGTCCTTCACTGAAAAAGCACCTTGCTCTTTTTTAGATTTGACACAGTCCTGATAAGAAACATGAGGGATGTTCTTAGTGTGTAACCAGAACAAGAGAGTTCAATGTGATTAACTTGATTTCCACTTCTGGAAATTACTTAAGAGATAAAAATTATGTAGTAAAATGAGATTTTATTTTTGTTTATTTTTAGCCAAAATTTTAAATATTTTTTTTCTATCTTACAGTATTTCCTGGAGACATTTATTAGCAATTTAAAATTAGATTTAGAGATTGGAAAAGTAAAATAGAAATGAATTTTATAAAAACAAAAGCTATAATGTTGAAAAACCTCTTTACATTTTTATATATGATTGAAGTTATCTGAAATATGCTAATATGTCAGCAATATGGAATATATGAAAGAAACACTTCTTTAAATTTAAATTATAAAAAAATACTTTTATATTTTTAATTAAAAAGTACCAAAATAATGGAAACTCACTATGTAACCTTTAAGTAATGCCAACATGTAGGAAATGAAAACTGAAATCTTGCTTTAGTTCATAGGTATGAGAATTTCTAGTGTTGGTATTTAGGGTTATATTATATCTAGGGTTATATTATTTATAAGATATGCATTATATACATAGAAAAAATATATATATCTGTGTGTGTCATTATAATATAATTGACTATATTTCTTATGCTCTACCCTACATTTCCATGACATCTTCTGTAACAATCAATTTCTACATCTTAATCCCGTCCCCCTTTTAACCTAGCTCCAATCTCCCTACCATCGAGCAACTATTTAAATGTTCTCTGTATCTATTATTTTTTTCCTTTTTGTTTATTTATTTTGTTCTTTGGATTCTACATACAAACAAAGTTTGATTGCATGTTTTTCACTGTCTGACATACTCCACTCAGCACAACATTCTCCAGGCCCACCCATGACTCCAAAGATGGTAATAACCCGTTCTCTTCCATGGACAAGTCTAAGTCCATTATATGTATGTAGCATCTTCTTTTTATCCATTCTTCTATTGATGGACAACCAGGTTGCCATTGTAAACAATACTGCATTGAACATATGGGTGATCAACATTCCCTTGAAATAGCCTTTTCATTTTCTTTAGATAAATATCCAGAAGATGAATTACTGGGTTCCTTCTTTGTCTCTTGTTATAGCCTTTGTTTTAAAGTCTATTTTGTGTAAGTATTGCGACCCTTGATTTATTGTCTGTTTCCATTTAAATGAAATGCATTTTTTCCCATGTCTTTACTTTCAGTCTGTGTTTCTTTCGATATGAAGTGAGTCTTTTGCAGGCAGCATATACAAGGGTCTTATTTTTTCTTACTTTCAGTCACCCTATGTCTTTTGATTGAAGCATTTAATTCATTTACATTGAAGCTAATTGTTGATAGATATGTAGTTATAGTAATTTTATTATTTATATTTTTTATTTTATTTTTAATTGTTAAAATTATTAGAGTGACTTTGGTTGGTAAAAATTACCAGGTTTTGGTATTAGGGAGATATTAGCTTCATAGAAAAGAGTTGGGTAGTACCGCCTCCTCTTGAATTTTCTGGAATAGTTTGAGGAGGATGGGCATAAGTTCTTCTTTGAAAGACTGGTAGAACTCATTGGTAAAGCCATCTGGTCCAGGCCTTTTGCCTTTGGACAATTTTCGGATAACTGTTTCAAGTTCTGTACTGTTGATTGGTCTGTTTAGGTTATCCAATTCTTCT
>PVKE010035481.1:0-16870 GCA_004027555.1 Craseonycteris thonglongyai | reverse complement strand
TGTGTCCATAGGTCTCTGTGTCTTTGTTACTTTCACTTTTATATTCCACCTATAAGTGAGGTCATGTGTTTCCTGATTCACTTTTTTCCCTACAAACCTGAGCATCCCCAGTTGAGCTATCTCTAAGGTTGAAGCCCCATTTTAAATAGCGTTTATCTGACAGGAAACATTTTTTAGTCAATGACTAGCTGGCAACCCCAAGACCCACCTATCATTATGTGTTAGTGATTCTCTACTCCTCAGCCAGGCACGTTATTCCAGAGAAAGAATTCCTCACAAATACCTCTGTGTAAAAAGAGGTCATTGTGTGTGGGGGGCAGAGACTGCAATAATCCCTAGATATTTCATCTGCTCTCTTGCCATGCAGCTGATACAATGACATGTGTGTGGAAATGTCACTTTGGAGCTGCCACATGAAAAGCTGCACATGGGTTTCTCAATTCTGTTACCCTACAATAGCACCTGAAGAAGGTTTGTCTTCCACAGAGCAGCTGTACGATGATTAAGCTTTTGTGAGGCTGGTTTTCTGAGTGACTGTGTAGAGCTGAGCTTCTCACTCACTCACATGCAAATTGGCCCTTAAATGTGAATAAATATATTCCGGATTAAGGCACTAAGATTTTACCACTTTTACTTCAGCCTAGCCTAACCCTTGCTACATAATGCAGTAGGAGAGCTACAACTTAGGCAACACCCTAAAGCAGTTAAATTATGAAATGAAAACTCACATCAGGACCCTACGGTAGGTAATATGTCTATGATGGCAGATTTGAGGTTTGTCCTTTTCTGTTACATATCCGGATGTAAAGCATTTAGCAGTAGAAAAACAAGCTGAAATCAAATGTTGAATAGCAGGGCTTTCTGGAAGACTCACATCTAATTGGTTGCCAACTTTGGTATTTCACCTACTAAACATATCAGAAATCTCTCCAATTCCACTGGCAATGAGCTGAAGGCACCATCATGACTCATCTAGGCTATGGCACTCAGTCTCTGTACCCCCTAATTCACTGGGTTCCTTGTAGCCCAAGTCCCTTTTACCCCCTTGGTTAGAACTCTTCAATAACTTCTCTTTGCTCCTAAAATAATTTCCAAACTATTGAATATGTCTCCAACGGACTGCATGAATGGATGACAAGGACAGGTCATCCCACTTAACTCACGACAAAGGGCTCCAAAGGCAAACTTGTCTACGGCCTAATCAGCTTTCTTTCTGGGTTCAAAGCAGGGTTTTGGCAAACACTATTTAGTGTTAGCAACACTCATTTACAAAACTGAGGATGAAGGAAGTAAGAGGAGATAAAGAGATGGTTTTGATTAAATGAATTAGCATTCATCTAAGTTTTTAAAATTCAGCTTTTTGGTGAAAGTTATTTTCCAGAAACTCATTTAGATATTGTGACCCCTCTCTTAACACTCTCTACTAGTCCTTAAGTAACATTCAAGGCCCTTCCTGATCTGGCCCAGGCATTTCTCTTTGTCTCCAAAATGCACTGTATCCTTTCACTCCATGCTTTTATGTTAGCATTTGGAGGAATCAGGAGTGGGAATACCATCTTCCCTTTTTCATTTTCTACTTCTTTCATCATTTTTAAGACCTGACTCCAATGAGGACTTCCCTGAATCTCTTCAACAGAGTTAACTGAGCTCTCCCAGCAACGCGTTCAGAGTTCTGCACCACGGTTGACCATGTGGTATTGTCATTGATGTCATTATCGTTATATCATATAATTATTGTTTTATGTTATGTCCTCATATATTTTTCTCATGACGACACAAAACCTTATTAATAGACATTATTTACAAATAACTCATTTCTCAAAAAACAAGCAAGAATATATTAATACTTTACTCAAGGTGCTATTTTGGAGGTTCCCAAAGATTCTTGAGTTCCAGGAGGAGGCATAGGGCACAGAGCCCTTGGGAACCACTCTGAGCAATAAAAATGGTGCATCTGCCATCTAGTGGTGACCATGTGTAAATGCACCCGGACTTGATTAAATCTCAAGGGCCATCCCTTGGTGAACACAGTAAAAATAACACCTAACATGTATTGAGGTTCTACTATGTCCCAGGCACTGTGCTAAGTACTTTATATGAATTATCTCATTTAATATTCAAGACAATAATACACAACAGATCCTATCTTTACGAACCCATTCTAGAGATGAAATGTTTGAGGCACTGAAAAGTTACATTTTCTTACCCAGGCAGCCTGAATTCAGAGCCCACACCCTTAAAAACTACACTACACTAAATGATGGCCAATGGAGCTGAGCTCTACGCAAACATGTTAACTTCGGTGGTAAGAGTCATAATACGTAATAAATTGTGGGACAATACATTCTAATTGGCCTGATCTTTACAACCTTGAAGGATGGGCATATCAAGGGTTTGAAGAACGGGACAAAAAGCCTGGAGTCATCACTTCTCTTCTCTTTCAGAGTCTCTCCTGTGCCAAGTGCTCCATCTGCCTGAACGTTTCATCTACCAGCAAATCAAATCATTAGCACCAGCTTTCAGTCCCAGCGAAAGACCCCTCACTCTCTAAGCGTGGCTAACGCATCTAGTTTAAAATATAATGTTTTAGCTGTCTTGACAACCAGCGTGTAACTGATTGCTATTTCTTCCCAACATTCCAAACCTCTTGGGACATCTGCTCAGATACTGCTCCAGTCAGTTGGTGGGGAAGCTATAACTGGCTCCTATGTGTCCTGGTGCTTAGCTCAGGGCAACCTGCAACTTCATAATGCATATCTCAGCTCTGGTTGTACAATATGTTTTTTCCCTTAATTGGAATGCCATCTAACCATTTTGGCCACACTTCAAAATTTCCTATCTTTTGTCTATTCGATGCTCTACTTTATTACTTCTTTAAAAATATTTATTAAGACCAGCTGTGCAGTCCAGCACTTCAAGGGGCTTGCAATCTAGTAGAATGATATATACAAATAAATTAACAGACAAGATAATTACAGATTGTGCTAAGTGAGAGGGAAGAAAGTAAACAACTGACAGGTGGAGAGGAAAAATGCTGGGGAGCACTTGTATTTCTGGGCGTTAGAACTGAGACCCAAATGAATAAAGAAAGGCGAAAGTAAGTGGGAGAAGCTACAATTAATGTGAATGTCTGAATCTCTCTCAAACTTACTTTTCTCATTGAAGCCGTGCCTCTAGTTTCCTTCCTACCTTCTCATTACCCCATTTAACCTCCTGATCTCTTAGCATTTATATTTTATTTGTATACATTGTTATATAGATTTATACATCCCTGTCCCTTATGTTGGTGCATCATGCTCCTTAAAACTTAATTATCAAAGTTCTTCATATTTATACCTCTCTTGACTGCCTTGATGTGAGAAAAGTAACAAGCAGATTTTTGTGATGAGAAAAAGGAAAAGGAACAGGAGTAAAGCTTCTGAAATATATAATTTTGGATAAGACAATGGTTTGATTATAGAACATTCAAGGCAGGTGAAAGTTACATAATCACAACATTGACAAGTAAAATGCAAGAACTTCAAGTGCAATCAAACTGCTGTTCTTTTAGCACATGGATGATTTTTAATTAGTTGCATTTTGTGGCATCAAATAAGAATTAAACTCTTAAATATTTTGCTGCTCACAGAAATCATCTCTTTATCACAGAAGTGACAAGTGTGTGGGTTGTTCTTTGGTGAGGTACATAGAGCCTCAATTAACATCCCTTCCTCGACAGTGTATTATGTGAGGATGAATTCAGTGTCTCTATACAAGTAGAATTTTCTTACTCAATAATTTTTGCTCTGTGTTTTCAAGTCCTATCCCTTCACATTCCTAATCCCATCCCAAATATACAATCAAACATAAAAACAATGACAAAAATCAAACAAACCTAATGTTTTTCTTCATTCTTTTTAGGCTAGCAAAGCCACAGTCCTTCACAGAAGAGACAAGCTAGATTATATTCAACCTCACGCACCATCAACACAGTTGTCAGCCATGTAGCATGTTCATTACAGTGACGATTTAAGAAGCAAAGTGAACACAGCTGGAATTTCATATCCCAGGTTGAGTCTGCAGGGCTGTTAGAAACATCATCTTTTCACTTATACACTGAGAAAATTTGATCTGGAAGTCATTGAGGGAGAATATGAAAGCCCCATGATGTCACTCTTATTGAGTGACTTTTCTATTTCTGAGTGTTGGTTCTGCAGAAACAACTGGCAACATAAGCAAAATAATTACTAACATAATATATTAGATATACAATTACATACTGCTTGGAATTTTATAACAGAGTTTCTATCAGATAACTCATAAACCTTAAGTAGTGTTCAAAATAATTCATTGCATGCTTTAAAATTATTTAATATTCTTTCCTCTTCATTACCACCCTCCAAAGGCACCGTTTTTCTCTTGTGGAAAACTCTGCAGTTAAACAAGACTGACCATGAAAAAATGTAATTAATAGTTATAATAACAGCAATGAAAGAATCACTCTAATTGTTTGTCTTTTATGGTTCTTTGATTAAGAATTGGATTTTTATTGTGTTTGTTTTTAAATGTCATATTTAGAATTATTTTGTTCAAGATCTTCAACAAGTGGACCTTTGTTTCTGTTCCAGAAGTTATTGAAATGCAAGCCAAGGTATCGCATATGCTTTTTTACTTAACTGCTTAATCAAACTATTCTGAAAGGAAAGAGATCGTTTCATTCATTCTTTACTGCCTGTTTAATTAATTGATTCTCTTCAGAGAAGACATGAAGTTGATGTTCTGGGATTAGTTCCCAGGAAAAAGAATGAATGTAATATCTGCATATATGCTTGCATGTGTCTTTCTATCATTCGCACTTGCGTTTTTTTTCTCCTATCATATAATGTCATAAACAGCTAGCAATGACCTGGCAATGTCACAAAACACACTTGTTAATTCTGAACACCTAAATAGAGTGTCTCTGACCTTGGACTCTCTAAATATCTCAGGAGTCCATTTGAGGGTGTAGGCTTTGCATCTCATCTAACACTCAGTTTTCTCCAATGAAAACATTCTTGGAGAAATATATTCTAAAACACCCATGCTTATTTCTCATGGAACAAGAAAACTAGCTGACTCTTCCACTTTGAGTGACTGTACCAAATTCAGCCATTTTAATCTTATTAAAGGTGAAAATTTCTTTAACATATTACCAATCTCCTGAGCAACACTCTATTTTTGTCTTCATTGAGCTCCTGTATTTGTGCAAATCACTATGAACCTTAATTAGGATGTTAAGATTCTCCATACTGATCCTCTTTTGTCACTGTAATAGAAGAGCCATCTCTTGGCACTTCCCCCACACTATCCTTTAAAATACTTTAAGGCAAGAAAAAAAAATTACATGCCAGCTTATGCAATGCTTTTTAGCTCTGCTGAATCATGGTATAAAGGGCCAAATTTTCCTATACTATAAACTGCTACAATATCTGCCAGGCCCACGTGTGTAGTTGTCTAATTTAGAAGTTTGAAATGAAGATTCTTTTATCACTTTAAAATACTCAGACACGCATTGCCAAAAAATTAAGAAAACAGGCTCAGAGCAAAATGTACTATTTCAGACCAGATAGGCACCCCTTCTAATTTCAATCAGGCCCAGCCAGTCTATTCTGTCCATGTGCTTTGGCTGCTTTGGGCCAACCAGTCACTGCCCTGGGAGCCTCTGTCTGTCTGGTGCTATCCATCCATCCATCCATCCATCATCTCTCCTGTGTCCTTCAGTCAAGCCTACCAGCCTCATGCCAAGAGTTTCTGGCTAGACCACCAATTCTGAATTATATGGAATTTGTGTGCCCAGTAGTCACCAGAGGGGCCTGGTGATGTTGCAAACCATAAGTTCAAAATTAACTCCTTATGTGTAAACTCTGACCAAATGGGTCAGGAACTGGTGAGGTGGGTAGAGATTCTCTGTTCTTTATTCAATCCATGCCTTGCTATGAAGTTCTGTCATTCAGCCTACCCAGAAAAGCATCATGTGACATACTCAGCAAATGTGCTTCTAAGTGACCTTCTGTGCCTTCACAGCTCATCATTAGGCACAGGCTGAGCAGTGACGTACCACATTGCATTGCTTCCAGTGCTTCCCTGCCCCCTTTCCCCTTTCTCATTCTCCTGTCCTTGACCTTGAACCTCTAAAAAAATGTCAGCACTTAATTCTTGCCTGGGGTTCCTTCCAGCATCTAGGCAAAGGCAAATACAACAAATGCAATTGGCTTATTTATTTATTTATCAATTTGCAAGTCTATGAAAATTACTAAGAAACATTTGCCCGCGTGTTAGATCTCCAATGGTACATTTACCCCATATTTATGAATTTCAAAGTTTGATTTTATACTCCAACTGATATCTGAGTATCAAATGTATAAATTGTTTAGTAGCAGATATCATTTAATATTCACATTTGGAATGTTAAAAGATCTATGTTTTTGTTTATGGTTTTAACAATTAATGTCTTAAAATATTTATTTTCAAATTTTATTTATTTATTTTTTATTGTTTTTGACAGAGAGAGAGAGAGAGAGAGAGAGAGAGAGAGAGAGATACATAGACAGAATGAGAACTGAACTGGGGGAACTCCCCAGTTCAGCACATTGGTCCGCACTGGCCAGGATTCGATCCTTGGTCCCCGGCGCTGCAAAGTGAGCACTTAACCCACTGAGCCATCCCGGCTTCCCCAAAATATTTATTTTTAAAGCTGATATCACCTGGTAAAATGTTAACTTTACAGTAGAGAACCTGGCTGACACTAGCTTAATCCAGTGACCAAACTTAATGACTTCAATATTGAAACAATCTACCATATTTTGCTGTGTGTAATGTGCTCCCAGGCATAATGCACACCACATTTTTGACCAAAACTTTCAGGGAAAAAAATGTTCATTTTGATTTTTTAATTCAAATCTGTATTTGTCTATATTTTAGTACTTGTTTTTGGTATTATAAAGGAATTTTAGCATTTATCTAAATTTTTATTTTATTTTTGTTGTTTTTCTTTTGACAGAGAGAGACACACAGAGAGCGACAGAGAGAATGGGGACGGCCCAGAGCAGTCTTCATAGTTGACAGCATTAGTTTTCTATATAGTTTCACTCCACAGGTGGGCGTGGGGCTGCGCAGGGCAGGAACTGGGCCCGGAGCCTCTCGCATAGGTCCCAGCAAGAACTGAACTGGGGGCACACCCCAGTTCAGCATGTGGGTCCGCATGGGCCAGAGCCAGGATTCGATCCTCGGGCTCCGGGGCTACAAAGCGAGTGCTTAACCCACTGAGCCATCCCGGCTTCCCCAGCATTTATTTTTTAACATGTAATTGTGCAATAAGTTTTATGTAACAAATCATTATAAAACATAAAAACAGACACAAGGTACAAAAAATTTTATGTATAAGATTTTTTATATTAAAAAAAACAATTATCACATTCCATGGCATTATTTTATATACCGGTATGGATATTATTATTGATTTCTAGAGTTACACTTTTAACTCATAAGCATAAATAAAATAATTAAAATTATTTATGTAAATATGAAATTTATACTACTCATGGTATATAATGCACATTCTTATTTTTCCTTCACCATTGAGTAAAAACTAATAATAATGTGCATTATACACAGCAAAATATGATGACTTCATGTGCCTCTGAAAATAGAGAAGAACAGACATCACCACTGTTGTATTACTGACCAAAATATATCATATGAATTGAACCATGAGAAAACAACAAGCTAGCCCAAATGAAGTGGCATATTCTAAAAAGTAAGTGGGCTGTACTCTATAAAAATACTAGTTTAAGAAAGATGAGAAAGGCTGAGGAGTCATTAACTGTATCAATATCAAATAATGCCCAGATGATATCCAAAGGTGAAAAGTCTGCACAGGCCGGGGCCGGGATTCGATCCTTGGTACCCGGGGCTGCAAAGCGAGCGCTTAACCCACTGAGCCATCCCGGCTTCCCCAACTACACATTCTTAGAAACTTCTGTGTACAAGGGGAAGATCCTAGCTTATAAAGTAATATTTTAAAAAATTAATAAATAAGGCCAAATTGCTCAGCTAAACCTGCAAATGTTCTGCCTTTTGGTTACTATAAGGTATGTTCTATGACATTAGAAACATTCAAATTTTTGGTATCTGGTGTGGGGAGGAAAGCAGCACCCCTAAATTCTCAGCATTTCTTTCACCAATCCACAGAAAATTTCGTAAAGCTTTAAAAGGTTGGGTTAACAACACTGAAAATATTTTTATTTTTCACACTCCTCTGCTTTTCTTGGTTGTATCTGGGACCAGAAGCCAGCACATTGAAATATCAGGAGAAACGCAGTCCTCCCACATTTCTAGTCTCATCAGAGGCAGGAACAGGCAGAAAGCTCAGAAGGGCAGATTTTCTTTTCTGCTTACAAGATTTCCAGACCAATTTAATATGTTAACAAGTTTGCATAAGTATTACTCGATGTGATTTGGGAATACCCGATTTTTGAAGCCCGTTAGGGATTTTGTGTTCCAGAAATGAATATTCATCTTCATTGTCACTGTGCTATTATTAATATAAAAATGATATATTTATTTATGTTAACAATTTTTTATGGGAATTCTAACGTCTTTAAATAACATGACTATGGCAATTATTTGTTCTCAAAAGGTCTCACTAGGAGATCAGAGTTGAGATAAAAAGTTATGATTTCTTAAAAGACAAGCATGATGTTGGTTTCAGCTCACTGACAAATGCAGCTAAGTCTTTCTTTAGTTATATGAATAAATGCAAGAAAAAGTGGGAGGAATACCAATTGTTTAAGAAAACCAAGATGATTTAGCAAAGAATATAAAAAATATCTCAATATTTTCTGCACATAAGTAAATTCACCAACTCAAAGTTCTCCAAATATGGCTTCAGAATGCTTTTGAAGAGCCAGAGCCAACTCTCATGAGTCAACAAAATAAAAAGACGTTAAAGGAACAATTTAATAGCTCCTTCCCATTCTGGTTGTAATAGAATAGGCCTAATTTTTTTTTAATCTACAAGACATTGAGAGGTTGGGCTTTGTTTGGTGCCTAGACCTCTTAATACACTCACATTGAAAAAACAAACAAACAAACAAACAAAAAACATGAGAAACTCAAAGGAAAAGAATAATTTGCAACAGCAGCTTTTAGTCATAAGGGACTTAGAGATTGTGCAGATCAATGAAATTAAGCTTTTACACTTTCCCCAAACAGTCTAGACCAAAATGCATTTAATTCACACAAAGCATGCATTCAGGTGAAATTTCTTTATACTGAGCCTTTTTTAGACCATTAACATACTGAAGGCAGGGCTTGTGTCTGTAATGTGTCTCATATGGCATCTCCAGTAGGTACTAGTCCTCAGTCAAGATTTATGGAGCAGTCAGTTCTACGTACCAAACACTGGGCTCTGTGACCATTTTAAATAAAATGATTGAGTTATGTATTTCATTACCTAACATGAATTGGCTTTCTACTATGTGCCCTGGACAAGTCTATGCTTCAGATATTCAGGCATCTCTATCCTTTTTGAGGTTACACTGTCATGAAAGAATATGGACAATAAGTAGATTAACACACAATTCCTGAATTTCAAATTTAGAAAAAATGCTGAAAAAGAAAGGATCAATATGTTGGATGGTAAGGAAGAGTTCAGGAAAAGCCTGTTTATTGATAAAACATATAACACACAATCTGGATTCATTAAAATACCCAAAGAAGAGTATTCTAAGGAACCATATGACTTACTCTTGTTATAGGCTAATGATGATCAAGCCAGATCATCCTTTACCCAGTAATTAGAGAAACAGCAAAAGAGTGTCATTTATGTCCTAACCTATACTAATTTGACTTCTTCAAGAATATCTTTTGAGTTCCTTAATTCAGCCTTACTATGGCTCACTGTTTTCCTTACCTACCTATATCCCTCACCATCCTTGGAGAGAAGTCATGCTTAGTGTTCTAGTCAGCATTAGGTGCCTTCCCCACTGTCCCAACAATATTGCCTCCAAGTTATGCTTATGTGGTACTATCTTTTCTTGTCATTTCTAAATCTTCTCATAAGTTCAGAAGGTATAGGTGAACTTTTCCTAATAACACCGTCACAAAATGAACCAGTCTGGGAAGTTGAAGGGGTCATACAGTCCTCATACTCAGTAACCCCATGTTTATGCCAAGCTCCATGTTCCCAATTAATTTATGGTTCAATTATCTTCTCATTGAACTTGTATAGGTAACCAGGGTTAAAGGGCGGCTAAGTCAAGCAGGAGAGTGGTCAAGGAGGTGACAATAGGGTCTCTAGGAAGCACGAGACTATGCCCCCAAACTGCAAGTGTATGGGGTCCATAGACAGGACAAAGAGAAGATGAGATGGAATCATGTTTGAGGATGAAATTATTTTTATATCTAGATAAGAGATTAAGTTAGAGTTTTAATGTCTAACTCTTTTTTAATGTATTTTTCTTCATAAGCTTGCTTCACCTACCTAGGCTAACATTTCAAGACAGAAAATACTTCATGTAACTCTGAAATTGAATTTCTAATCATGTTAAACCAATAATTTAAACAATTAGCAATCAACTTTGAATTTTAACCTGCCATCTTAATATTAGGGCCAATTTTTATGTGTCAGGCAATAAATTGAATTAAAATCAGTCTGCGATATTAGGGAACCACCTGCCTTGTTTAAAAAGGATATATAAGCAATTATAATGCATTTCTAAAAGTTGGCATGAAAGAAAGAGGGAGAAGAATCCATAAGAAACTGTGCTTTTTCAGTTTTCTGGTCTCAGTCAAGTTCTCTTTTTATTGACCACACCCCCAAAATGCTAAAAATGTTGCTCAAAAGAGAGCCACCAAGCTAGTTAGTGATCTCACTCTTCCAAACGCATTGGCTGAATTCTTTCCCTTGTATAAAAAAAACAAAAACAAAAACATTTATAGTTGGGCCTTTTAAGGCTTATGATTGATCAGCTGTTTCTGTCTTTTTGCAGAACTCTTATACATGTTTATGTTTTGGGCCCTGAATTTTTGGAACCAGGGCTTTATCAATATAAAAGGTGTATATTTTTAGATGGTCCGATCATTCCACAAGCATAGGAAAAGGATGCAGAATCTATCCTTCATGAGACATTATTCCCTGCAAAACAACAGTTTAATCTTATAGTTCCATTATATGTTTTGCTATTGAGGGATGTTATATTGAGCTTTGTTTTGTGGACAAGTAGTTATGAAGGCTATGTCAGTAAGGTAAAACATTTACTTTTTATTTAACAAACTTGTCCACTCACAGGGAAAGGTAAAATAAATAATGCATGGGATTTGCCCTTAGTATACTTACGACTATGAGAAGAGAGGCAAGGAAACTCAGACGTTATGAACGAAGTGTAGAATATTAGAGAAGCCTATGTGGCCCTTGGCCAGGGTCCCAGTAGATGAATAGGGATTTAATAAGCAGAACAAAAGGGAAGGATGTTACAAGAGAAAGAACAGGCATCAAAAGAAATGGAGGAATGGAAGGACATGGAATACTAAGGGAAGTGAAAGAGAAAGAGTAGTGTGGAAATAAAAGTTTGGGTTCATAGAGCGCAATAGCTAGAGGTGAGTGGGTAGGTCATGGAATCTGCATTACTGAGCTGAGAAGGTTGGGTGTTTTCTTGAAGCCACTGGAGCATCACAGAAGGGCTTTAGGTAGGAGAGAAATATAGTCAGGTTCCTAATTTAGAAAGATGTCCCTGGTGGGAAGATGTAGAAGAGATTGGGACAGGTCAACTAGGAAAGGAGATTCTTCTGGCACATACCATGCTAGCGCTGGAGAGAAGTGATCCAGGCCAGGACAAATGCTGAGGCAATGGGGATGAAGGGGAGAAGTGTCATGGCATCTGAAGGAGCTGGTGACTGGCTGGATGTAGGGTGGAGAGAATTGGAGAAATCGAGGGGACCTCCCAGAAGCTTGGGAGTTGCCTTGGAAGCAGAAGAGCACGAGCAATTTGTCAGTCGGTACAATCTGTCTTATGGCCAAAGTGAATAATTAGAGCAATGCCCAAGCTGCTCTTTGCCTGTTTATAGTAATAGCTAACAGGCAGTGGGAGCTGGCTCTGTGCCAGGCACTGGTCATAGTGTGCTCAATATCTGTAGCACGAGGACTGAGGGCACCGACTCAGGATCCAGACTGTGTGAATTCAAGTCCTGTCTTTGCTATCACCGGACTAATGGCCTGGGGCAAGTTACATAATCGATAGCTCAGTTACCTCATCCATAAAGTGGAGGTAATAATAATAAAACCAACCTCAAAACATGACTGTAGTGGAAGCTGGGATGGCTCAGTGGGTTCAGCACTCACTTTGCAGGCCCGGGGACCAAGGATCGAATCCTGGCCCCCGCCCATGTGGGTGTGCTTCCCATGAAGGAGGCCCCCAGTTCGGCTCTTGCCACAGCGAGCTTCCCATGTGGGAGGCCCCTGGTTCATCCCCTGGCTCGAGGGGGCATGCCTCCCGTGTGGGAGGGCCCAAGACCAATTCCCGCCCTGAGACCTCCACCCACATGTGTGGAACAAAACCATGTCAAAAACTGATGATGTACAACTATGGAGACTGTTCTGGGCCCTCCCCCTTCTCTCTGTGTCTCTCTGTCTCTGTCCAAAACAATAAAATAAATCTTTAAAAAGAAATGTGGTTGTAAGGATTAAGTCCTTTAAGTAATTCACTTAGATGAGTGAATGATATGTAATAAATTTCCACTGAATGTTGATTATTATTAGTGCTGTTATCAGATGCATTAACTCAGATAAACTCCTACAAACTGTAGAGATAGGTATTATTATCTCCCTTTCCACAGAAGTAAATTGAGACTCAGAGTAATGGCAGAAGTAAGAAATCAAATCAAGCAGCCAGACTCAGAAGCCTTTTGTCTTGACTACTTTACCATAGTCCTCTGAATTGCAGAGTATTAACTGAACAGGACTGTTCCAGTAGAGGCAGATAGAGATTTGAGTGACATAGTGAAAGAGGTCCTAGCACTCATGAGTCTTTTCAAACCAAACCTGAATTTGATACTTCTATGAAAGTGCTGACAGCCATCATAGTCATGTGACATGCTGACTTCATGAAAAGTACTCTGAGTCTCTTACTAGGGAGACAAGCATCTCCCTAGCCCGCTTGTTGACTAATTCAGCTGATTCCTGCTTCCTCACTTCTTGTTTCATGACTACCCAATGCCTGTCACACCACTGCTACAAATTAGCTTAATTTGTTCTTGTACAGTGCTATTTTGTTTGTCTAGATACGTAATAGCCTTTGCTAAATGTAGTTTTCAAACTTTATTTTTATAGAAAGAGGCAGTTTAGTGTAGTGGTTAAGAGTTTTAGCTTGGGAATCAGAAAGACCCGTCTGGCTTAGCCAACAAATGGCCAAATTTAGCAAATAAAAAAAACCACACACACAAAAAAACATATATATATATATATATATATATATATATATATATATATATATATATATATATATATATATATATATATATAATATTTGTTATATTCCTGGGACATACTTATACTAAAAAAATTACCCATTGTTTATCTGAAATGCAAATTGAACTAAGCATCTTATAAGGTATCTGGCAATCCTATGTGGAACTTCACTTCTCAGTGTCTCCATTCTCTCACTTATAAAATAGAGGTGATGAAAAATAGTAAGTAATAGTGCCCACAATTACCCTGTTTCCCCAAAAATAAGACAGTGTCTTGTACCCTGTTTCCCTGAAAATAAGACAGTGTCTTACCCTGTTTCCCCGAAAATAAGACAGTGCCTTATATTAATTTTTGCTCCCAGAGATGCACTAGGTCTTATTTTCGGGGGGATGCCTTATGTGTATTTCAGGGAGAGGCAAAACTATAAGTAGGTCTTATTTTCGGGGGATGTCTTACTTTTGGGGAAACATGGTAGTATTTGCTACAAAAATTAAATGAGATAATATGCTCGTGTTTGTTAAGCAAATAGGAAATGCTTGATATGTATTGGTTATTGTTGTTGTTATACTGGGATGATAATTAGATGGCAAAATATGAAAAACCTTTTCAGCACTGATTCTTTTGATAACATTTTAAAAAGTGTTAGAACTGGGAATGAAAGATATTGTGCCCAAGCTACATTTGTGCATCTCAAAACTAGAAATACAAATCTAACATTATTTTCCTGTTTTTTTCTATCAAGAGGAACTAGGTAAATAGCTCTTAATTCCCAATATAATTTTCATATTTTCTACCCAGAAAATACCTGCCAAGCTATAAAAAGGGAGAGTTTCCGGGCACTTAGGCCTTTATCATTAAAAATAAAGTGGAAGTAAGATGAGGTTGTGCTTATTAATCTTCCCCTGTTTCCTTGGGATGAATTTGGCAAAGACAGATTCTACAAACTCAGCCAGTCATCTTGGAAGGCTATCTGCCCTGGGCCAATTATATGTTACACTATCAGTATACCCAATAGTTAACTAATGAATTGGTTTCTTCAGGAAAGAATCAGAAGTGTCTGGGATTGGAAAGTATTTAGATGGACTCTCTGAGTCCTGCTAAAGAAACATCTGATTCTTTTTCTTCACTCAACATGCATCCTGAAGGATCCCAAATTAAAAAAAAAAAAGATTATATTTCATGTCATTTATGTGCTTTAAACAGTCTGATAAACTTACCATGTAAGAATAAGTGATTCCATTTTCAATTTACGTTGATCCCATTTTCATCCAAACATCCAAAGAGAGAGAAGCATTAGAGATTGATAAAAGCTGCTGATTGATCTATTGATTTCCAGACCTTAAATCTCCTAGGGAAGTCTTTGTAAAGTTCTTGTTCATAAAATTCTTGTTCTGCCACAAAAGCTCCCAGTGGATTGTGTTTCTCAACTACAAGGAAAATCATCAGGGACAAACCCAGAAAATGTTTCTTTAGTATACACTAGGCAGGAGGGCCTTCCAAATTCAGTCTCAATCTGGTTTCTTCAAAGGTTTATTTTTATTTCATTTTTGAAAACTTTTAATTTGAAGAGGGGGGAAAAAGCCCTTTAAAGTATAACAACCCGCAGTGATGTAAGTGCCTTTCTGTCTCATATATAATCATGTCTGTTTGGACGTGCTGGGTGTCATGTCCAGGGCTATGGTGCCACATTGAGAACAATATTGAACTAAATAGTTTTGACAGAACAGCCAGACCTTTTCTTGGGGCTCCCGCTATATTGCATATCTGCTTCTTTGTACACAACAGGGTGAGTGAGTGATGGAAAGCAGAGAGTTCAATTGTGGTTAGAGTTGGAAAAAGAGCCATCAATAGAACCTCTTTACTGATTTGCACTAACACCTGGGAGACAGAGCACAGGTGACTATATTTTTCAGGTTAGCCGGTAAAAGAGAAAGCAAAATCATTTTTCTAAAATGTGTACTCTAGCACAATAAATGCTGTGGGTTTTGTCCATGCAGATTAATGTTGGCCTGTGGGGCTAGGCTGAAAGAACTTTGTTAATTTCAGTCCCACTCCTCCATTGCTTTATGGAGACTAGTTTATGGGTATTGGGTTGCATGCATGAACTCTAGATGCATTTATCTATGGCCAGAGTGTTTTGTGTATTTATTGATGAGAGTTCATCTTTGTGATTGTGTAATTTACTGTGATAATTTATTGAGACTTGTAACTCAATAATATTAAGTGCCAGCTTCCCATCCTGGAGGGTTGCTCAGCTTGTAGTTCTGTATGCCCCAGGGTAGACATAACAGACTTTGTTTTCAAAAAGAGCTATATTAACCAAAGGAAACCGTCTCAGAGTTGAGAGACAGAATCTGGGGCCTTCATGGGTGATGGGAGACCAGTACCAGGCTCCCAAGCACCACTGAAATAGGTGACAAACATCTAATGGGATGACAGGTGGATGCTAATGGAACCTCACTCTAATAGCGATGTCCTTTTGAGTCTCACTAAAGATCCTGGTGCTCCTACTTGGCACAGATGGAAGGATCTATTTCCCTAGTACAAGGTATGATCAAACTATATGGTGAATGTTTAAATTTAGATTTCCTTATAAGAACAAGAAATAGGAAAAACTGTCTGGAGACTGAAATATGGGCTCACATGTGTAAGTTTGTTTTTTCTCCACCTAATCATAGCCTGAAGTTTAATTTGGGCATACCCAAGCCACTGAATATGACCAGGTTCTAAGACGTTTTCCCATTCCCACCCTGGATAGTATCATTTGCTATTACCCAGTTCTCTACTTCAACTCACACACTGCCGCATTATCTCCTTGCACAACTAACCTCTCAGCCTGTGCCTGGCCCCTCTGATCTGGGTTCTGTCTTCTTTTTATTACATCTGTGCTTCTTCTTGTAGGAAAGCCTTTTCAGCGCCTGTCAGTTCACTTCTATCAGGGGCCACCACATAATGTACAGATTTCTTGAGCATAGTTTTACCTTTTACAATTTATATACCACTTTAAAAATGTGAGTAGGCTTTAAAAATTATTATTTCCCTTTCTCTCTTCTTAAATAGAATATTTGACATAGAAGGAGCCTCCATTTCCTCATGTTGCAGATGAAGAAACAGAAACCCAGATCGGTGAGGAGTCTGTTCCAGCTTATAAACCTGGAACTTGACAGAGAAAGGGCACGACCTAAAGCTCCTGATGTGAGTTCTGGTGTTCTTCTGGCTATTCGGGGGTCAAAATTGGTGGGCAGTCCATAGGCCTGGACACACTTGCCCACAGACATATCTTCTCGGCAGACCTGACTAATGCCTACCACCAAATCATTCATAGCTCATCACTTGCCTGGCCTCTGAAGGCACTGAGTTTCTGCAGCCCCCTGCCCACTCCCACTA
>PVKE010035480.1:0-16823 GCA_004027555.1 Craseonycteris thonglongyai | reverse complement strand
GATTTTTTCTATATAGTAAATCTGTTTCACCCAGATCCATTCATTGGATAGTGAATCCTTCTAACATTGATTTTTATATAATTTCAGTCATATATTAAATATAGATGAGTTTATCTCTGGGCTTTGTATTCTACTCCATTGGTTTATTTTTTCTATCCTTGACCCATAGTCACAACACTATGTCTTTGTGACTATATAATTTTGACATCTGAAGGCTCGACTTCCCCTCTTTTTCTTAAAAGATAGTTTTGTTTATTTTCTGTCCATTTCAAATCTACATGAATTTTAAAATCTTCTTTCCCAAAGAATTATTGGATTACAATTGAAATTATATTTACTATATATTTATATACAGAGCAGTCAGCATCTTTATGATACTGTTTTAATCCATGAACATGGTGTATTTTTCTAGGTGTTACATTTTTCAATAATGTTACGAAGTTTTCTACATGGCGTTTTCGCAAAATTTTTTTGTTGTATAGCTAGGTACTTCATAGTTTTTACTGTTGTTGTGAATTAGATATTTTCCTTTTCCTATTACTACTGTTATTTTTACTTTTCAAATAGAATGTAAGTTTCAAAAAGCAGATAGTTTTGTCTCTTTTGCTCAGTGACTACAAGGTCTGATAATTAAATTCGCGAACTCTTCCTAGTAAAAGTGCTACATACCTCATTGCTGAATATCATTATGGTCACCTTTGAAGTACTCCCCTTGGGAAGCTATGAACTGATGCCACTGCCTAGTTCACCCTTCAATACTATTTGGAACTCTTTTTCTGGAATGGCTATCAGAGACGTTATCATATTACCCTTGATGTCCTGGATGTCATCAAAATGTTTTCCTTTCAATATTTCCTTTATCATCGGGTAGAGAAAAAATTAATTCAGGGTCCAATCAGGTGAGAAGGGAGGGTATTTAAATGCAGTTATTTGTTTACTGGCTAAAAACTCCCTCAAAGACAGTATGGTGTGATGTAAAAGCCGTAAATTGTTGGCAAAAAGTTCATGTCATTTTCTTCTAACTTTTCCATTCATCCTTTTCAGCACTTCCAAATAGTCAACATGGTTGACCAGTTGGTACAAATTTATGACAAACAGTTCCTCTGATACCAAAAATGTTTAGCAACATCATTTTGACTCTTGATTTGGACTGACTGGAACTTTTTTGGTCATGGACGATTGGCTGACTTCCATTGTGCACTTTGATGGTTTGTTTCAGGGTTTTATTGGTCCACCATGTTTCATTACCAGCTATAACATGGCCCAAAACACCATCTTGCCTCTCCAAAAGTCTCGGCAAACTCAAGTTCTGACATTCTTACGCCAGCACCCCAAAACATGCAATAACAATAATGAATGTCATTCAGTGACACACCGCCACACGTCGACAGGAAGACAGCTATGAGTCACAGATATAACAAGGTTATGGAACCTTACCGAATTGTTTGTACAGTGCTGCCAATGTAAGTGTACAGTTGTAAATTCATAGACTTAATTGTCAGACCTCCTATATCCCAGTACATATAGGATCTGATATATAGTGTGTTTCTGAAATCTGTTGAATAAAGTAATATTAGATTTTTTAATGTACTATTCCTGCTTTATAATAATTTGAGTGTTTTTTGCACCAACTTAGATAAACTCACATTATTATTGTAGCACTTATCCATTGATTCTCTTAAATCTTATATGAAGAAAATGAAAATAAATGAAGAAAACCAACTTATTTTATTATGTACTAATATTTATTAAATTTAGGTATCATTTATTCATAGTTATTCATATCAGTTATTCATAGTTATAATATATAGTTATATATATATTTATACATATATTATAATTTAAAAATAGTTATGTGTATAAATTTACTTTCAGAATGAGACAATACTATAGATTTTTAGAAATTCTTCTTTAGTTTATGAAGATTCCCTTAAATTATACCATATTTTGTCAAAAAATTAAAATTCTGATTTTAAAGTTCTAATCTCATTGTATTGAACTGAAAATAAGTAAATAAAATGAGCATTAAAGAGGTATAACATTTTTTGTCACATTAACTCTGTCTTTTGTATATCATAGCATTTTAGTTGCTTTTATTATAAATCTGTAATTTGTATTCAGGGTTTAAAAGCTGTCTATCAGCTTATTTTCGTTGTACTTTCTGGCTATGCAAAGTTTAAAAAGCAACTGTTTCCATCTTTTTGTTTCTCCTAATTTTATTTATGCTTTTTGCTACGTGGTTATGTCTAATATCTGAATCTATGCACTATGCACATCACTTTGGTCAAATGACCTCCACTTGGATTTAACCATTGGGAATCCAGTCCTTGTTTTTTTTCTTTTGACAGGGCTTCAGCACCACTCACACAGAACATGATGTGAATTATGTCCCAGTAGTTGTGAAAGAGAGGCCCTTGTTGATCCTCAGGGGAAACAACTTCAACATTTTTGCCATTTCTTCTGGCTTTTACTTCTATATATCTCAAGAATATGTTTATACCTCTATTTCTTGATTTTTCACACCTAATTATTAAATTTCCTTACGAAAAATGAAGATTGAACTGTTATACAGAATCTCCTTCCCCCAATTATATCAAAAATTTGGGTTTATTTAATATTACTATTATTGTTAGTTATTGCTTAGACTTCAGTCATATAGAAATTGATCACATTTCTTTTCTTTTTTATTATTTGAGAGAGAGATAGAGAAAAAGGGAGAGACTCAGAGAGAAGGGGGAGGGCCCAGAGCAGTCTCCATAGTTCTACATCATTAGTTATGACATAGTTTCATTCCACAGGAGGATGTGGGGCTGTGCGGGGCAGGAACCAAACTGGGGGCCTTCCAAATGGGAGGCATGGCCCAGTTCAGCATATGGATTTACATGGGGGTCAGGGTCAGGATTTGATCCCCAGACTTCAAGGTTGCAAGACAAGCACTCAACCTGTTGATGTATCCTGGCACCCCCACATTTCTTTTCTTATACATATTTTAATTTATCCTGGAGGTAGCTGTATGCGTCATTTTAAGGAAAAATTTCTAGATGTCTAGATTACCAATTCTCTTGCAAATTAAAAAAAAAACCAAAAACTAAAATTCTTCACAATAGGTCAAGGCACGTGGAAATTTATCAGTTTCATTTTTTCTTTGCTTTCTGCCTATGTCTATCTTCCTGCTTTATGTTTTGGTTGTTCTGTTGGTTTGTTGCACAGCTGTCTTCCAGGAAATTTATGTCATCATCTTCCTTGAAATTTCTTTTGCCTTTCTTGGATTTTAAATCTTCTATCTCCAGAACTCCATGTCTTCCTTTTTCATGGTGAATTTTCTTGTTTCAACAGGAAATCTGTGAAGATTATCTCACTCTGGAGGAACTGGGGAAGATTTCTCAGAAGAATGAAAATTAAGTTGGGTTTGAAGAATGTGTAGAAATTTTCCAGACAGGACTTTTCATGCTGAGAAAAGCACATGTTTAAAGAGTTGTAAGTATTAAAGAATTTTTAAGTGTATCAGTGAGAAATTCAATAGGTTTATTAGCTGTAACAGTTTGGGAATATAGAAGTTGATGCTATTGTATATGACCAAAGTTTGAAGAGCAATATGTGACATGATAAAGATTTTGAAACTTTTTCTTAAAGATCATAGTGATCTGAAAGAACTTTAAAAGAGAAGAGATATGATTATATAATAAATACTACTTTCTAATAAAGGTAATTTGGGAAAGATTTTAAAGAGTGGACCAGTTTGGAAAGTGGTGGAGACAGAGATGGTAGTTGGGAGTCCATTGACTTTGTCTAGTTGAGAGATGACGAAGCAATTTTAGGAAATATGGAGGCAAGAAGCTTAGCAAATATGAGAGAAATTTTATAAATAGAAATGAAAGAACATGCCAGTTAATGAGAGGCTTGAGAGGAAAGGTATCTTTGAGGAAGACTGCCGCTAACTCTGATAGAGATTATATGAGAAGAAATAAAATAAAGATCAGAAAGGAAGAAAATAAATTTAGTATGCATATATTAAGGGTTGAAGACCATAGCAAGACATTGAGATGGAAATACTTGAAATCCAAATGCAATATGAAAAGATTATTATCAATATTGTGCTGTGGCTATACAGCATTATGAGATTATCCCAGTCAGGGAAGGTTCTCAACATCACCTGGTGAATATTTTAAAAACATCCCCCCCCTTTTCCTCTTCTGGAGATTCTAAATTATTTTCTGCTAGTTGATATTAAAGTATAAGAATTTTTATTCCTGTAATTTAGTTTTTAACTCCTTTTAGTAAGAGATAATAATTTTGGATGTATGTTGTTCTATAATGACTTTCAAATTATTATCTGATCTTTATTTGTGTTTCTCTTGCAATAGACATAGGAGCAATGGTTGCAGAAAAGAAATATACTTTTCACATTCAAAATTTCTGTTTTTCAAAATTATCACTTTGTAATTTGACTGATAGATTATCTACATGAAATGGATTTGACCTGACTAAAGACACTGAAGATATTTTTGAAGAAAAAAATAAGCTTGATTCTTTTCATTGATCTAAATCTAAAACCTCCATTTAGATTTTAAATTGCTCTCAATTAGTTGTTAATGTATTCTTGCAGTTAAATTGTATGTACTTATACTGTCATACTCTGAGGATTGCTAAACTTTTATGTCATACTGACATAGACAAATATTAACTTTATTTTATTTGTAGAAGACAGCAACCTAGATTTCAAATGAATTTTCCAAGTGAGTAAATAATGATGACGTTTGGAATAAAACTATAAATCTTAACACCTACATTATCTTCTGAAAAATAGCTTGCAAACAAATAATATTTTCTGCCAAACACCAAAATCTGTCTATATTTACTTGAGCAGCAAATGAATGAAAGCAATCTTTTTCACTAATTATATTTATTTATTTTTAGGGGGTGGGGCTGTCTTGTTTGAGAAGTAGTTTTCAGGATTACTTAACCATGTCACCTTTCCTGTAAGCATTTATGTAAAAGTTTCCATAATGCAGAAAAGCAATCTTAGTGACAGCATGAATTAAGATTTAATTTGGTGAGAGAAATGAGCCAAGGTTGTGTTCATATACAGGTTTATAAAACTGTTTTGATTCTTCTGCTTATGTCACAGAATAAATCAGAGCTAAATACCATTTAATTTCTTAAGGTTAGTATCTTCTATAGACTACATTAGGACCTTTTCCTTGACTGATTTTGTAACTTTATGTTTAAACAAATTTATACCTTTCCAAAAAAGACATATTTATAGATCATTGGCAAAATGCAATTATGTTGTTTCCCTGGTTCATTTATTAATTTCACACATATTTGCCACTCTGCTTACTCTGTACCAGACAAGTCATTGTTTTGTTAGAGTAACATAAAAGTGCTTGCTGTTTTGATAAGTTTGGAGGCTCAAACTAGTGCTTTCAGGATGTCTATAAGACTTTATCTTTCTGAGATTTAGGCCATGATGGAATTGCTAAACATAATATTTTTTTGTTTTTAGTTTCTAGATTGAATGTTATAGACATCTGGAGTATATAAAATCCTATACACACCCACACACACATACATATATTTAATATGTATACACATTTATATGAACTTTGTGTATATTATATATTACACACATATATTACTTAATATCTGGTATGTGATAACTGGTTTTGGTGAAAGCCTATATTATTAAATAGTTAACAACTGCCAGATTATATCTAGCTTAATCTTGTCTTATGAGCATACTATATTATTCTAGTTTTACTATTTGTCCCCATCTTCCCTGTCTTCACTATGGCAATAGCGTTTCAATAAGAAACAGTCATGTCTTCTCAGAGAGTTGTTGCTTATAGTTCCTTTATCAAGAGTTTTAGCTTTTCAAATATTCATTTGCTAGAAACTTTTTATAATAATATAAATGATAGTAACAGTTGTCATTTATTAAATACTTAATATGGACTGAGCAACTTGTAAAAACTTTGCATTTGTCATCTCAAACAAATGGGCAAATGCACATAAGCCCAAGGTGACTCTGTACTTTTCAGGTACACCCATCTGTGGACCCTAATTGTCTCTTGGCAGTTCAGCCGTTGGTTATTGTTTGAGATTATATTTTAAAGTCTCTCTCTCTCTCTCTCTCTCTCTCTCTATATATATATATATATATATATATATGCTTTGTGTTAAGTGGGAGATTAAAAACAAAGTACTTTAACATAGTTCTTTAGACGACAATTGTATTCAAGTCCAGAGAGGATCTTCATGTGTGCAGGTCAATTTAGTGATCTTCATGTGTGCAGGTCAATTTAGTGTTCTCCTCAACTATGTGACAGTGGGCTGGGTAGACAGTGATGGTTCTCTGTTCTCACTTGGCAGCATTGTGACTGCACCGTTCGTGAGCCTTCCCCATCTTGCCCTGGGTTTTTTGAGAGAGCTGGCTAGTTTCAGGGACACTGTTATTCAGTGGGATTCAGCATTGTATCTAGACTGGTCTTTTGTTCACTGTTGATTTGAAAAGGGATGTTTGAGTGGTTCTCTCTCTCCTGTTTACATGAAAAAAGCAACAGTACTAACAGTTTCATGGAAACCCCAGTCTGCTCTTTGAATGAATTTCATGATAAATGCATGTTAACTAAGACCAGTATTGACATTGCCTCCTAGTTTTGGAGCCTAATAAAAATTTTAATTTTTCTCTGAAAATATTGAATTGCCATGTCAATAAATCTTGTCAGATGCCTAAATAAGAAGTTGATATTTATTAAGTACACATGATAATGGGACTTAGTCTTCTTTATGTTCACCATAAAAAGCTAGTATGCTGATGGTACTCAGCCAATGTAAATTTTATTCATTAAATGTTCATAAGTTGGTATAGTACATTATACAGGAATATTAATAATTACTAAATATGACTGGAATCCATTTAAGTTCATCATGGAATTCTTTGTGCTTCAAGGAATTTTCCATCAGTAACTGAACTGTATAACAATGCATGGACATCCTCTAGTAGTTTTCCTTCAACCAAGTGAATAATATATAGTCTTCTCTGGATGATGTAAACCAAGGATGACTCCATTCACAGTTATTCTTGTGTGTCTGTGTGTGTACATATGCATGTATGTGTGTGACAAGATATTTCTTTCTTTTTTTTTTTTTTAAGATTTATTTATTGTTTTTGACAGAGAGAGAGATACAGAATCAGAGACAGAGAGAAGGGGGAGGGCCCAGAACAGTCTCCATAGTTGCACATCATCGGTTTTTCCACATAGTTTCATTCCACAGGTGGGCGGGGGTTGCACAGGGCAGGAACTGGGCTGGGGTATCGCCCCAGTGAGAACTGAACTGGGGGCACTCCCCAGTTCAGCATATGGGTCCTCACAGGCCGGGGCCGGGATTCGATCCTTGGTCCCCGGGGCTGCAAAGTGAGCGCCTAACCCACTGAGCCACCCCGGCTTCTCAATGACAAGATATTTCAATTGAAGGAAATTAAAATGAAAATTTTAATTAGGTATTACAATACAATAAATGTGAACTGAGAAAGTGAGATAAAATAATATATAATATTGAAAGGAAATGTATCGTGATCCTTAAACTATTTCACGTAAAGTCACCCTTGAGTGAGCAGAGGAGAATGAATTGATGAGATTTTTTTTTAGAGATCATTGATAATCCAAGGTGCCATGCCTGTAGGCTTGGAGGAGTGCTAATTCCTTTACTTCTACAAAGAGTACCTTTCTGCAGGGCTAGAGGGAAAGCCGAAGATATCACTCCTATAGCTGGAGCTAAGGTTTGACTCTGCCTGGAAACCTGGAGGTTGAGATTTGGGATGACAAGCTGCTTTGAGTGGAACCTGAAAAGGGTAGCTGTGTTGGCATCTACCTCTATGATGAGAGTTTGTCTAATCAATACAGGTGTGCTTCCTACAGACCTGACGTGAATCAAGCAGGAGAGCAGGCTGTAGTCATCTGGAATCTTACTCATCAGGACCTTCTGGAGTGGTAGGGGGCACCTCAGCAGAAAAAGCTGATAGTGAGTGCCTCGAAGCTGAGGAAGGTGTGGCAGGTGACCACCTGGAATAGAGGTGTATTTGCTTGGTGGTAGGTTAATAGGAGAGAGTGGTTGTGCGAGACATCTCAGAGAAACTTATAAAAATACCACATAACCCAAACAGGTTTATGTTTGCTAGTCTCAGCGAGTGCTAAGCCAGCCTAAGACAGTGTTAGTTTCTACTTCCACTGCCAGCCAGAAAGGGACTGTAAAAGTGGGTGCCCAGCTGGGAAAGTGGACTGGGAAAAATTAGAAAAAGGCCATGTTCTTCTATACCTGTGGTTCTGAAACAGAACAGAGCCAGGGAAGAGGAGAAATGTTCTGAATTGAGACTCACTGAGACTGCTTGCAGCTTGCTAAAGAATGACTCCTTACTCAAGGGGTCTGCCATAGTTTCATCAAGGGACAGGCAATATTACCCTCACTGAATACATTTTAAAAAGGAAGAAAAAGGAATAGCTGAAGAAAGTGTGACAAAATCTTAATAACTACTGAATATGGATGGTGGGTATTTGGGGGTTCATTACATTTCTCTCTATACTTTTACATGTGTTTGAAATTTTTAAGGAAATTTATTTTGAAAGTAAAGGATTGACAAAAAGATAGATTGTAAGTTTATCACCTGTTGCATTTGTTCAGTATGTGATTTGATTACAAGTATATGCATTTTATGCATCATTAAATGTCATTTAAAAATAAACTTGAAATAAAATCAAATAATTAACTCTCTACTAGCTTTTTGCTATAAGAATGTTAAAAAATGAAAAGTGAGGGTTGTGATTTTGTTAGAATCATCAGGCTTTACTTTACTAAAATTTTTGTTGGACGCCGTTTTTCTTTAGAGTCTTTGAACCATTGTCTGCATAATTAATTTACATTTATTGAGTTTATTTTATGAAAGACACTATAATTGCTATTATTACAAAACACAATTTGAATATGATATGAATTTTGAAAAGCAGAATCTAATAAGATATACATATATATATTTACAAATAAATAAAAAAATATAGCTTGGTATGTAGAAGAAGGAAAGACCTATCCAAATTGGGATATCCTTTCTAGGAAAGGTGGCATTTAAGTTTGGCCCTGAAAGATGGATAGGTTCTTTACAAACTTAAATGGGCTGGGGTATATGACATTACAGATAAAAACATCAGACACATTATATGAGTGAAAATCCTTGTGCAAAAATTCTGAGATTGAAATAGGCAAGGTTGTGTTTGGTAAATGAGGTATCCAGCATGATGGAAATTCAGAGTTAGGGAGAATAGTGCTGAAAACCAAGTTGGAGTAAATTTCCAAGGGATTTGATATAGAAGTTAGACTTTTGTTTTAAAGACAGAGAAGAACATAGAAGTTAGGTTGAACAGGACTGATATTGTGCTAGTCTATTTGGACTGCTTTAACAGAATACGGTAGACTAGATGGCTTATTAACAACAGCAATTTATTTCTCACAGTTCTGGGGAGTCCAAGAAGAGAGTGCCAGCAGATTCAGTGTCTGGTGAGAACCAGCTTCCTGGTTCATAGATGGCCATTTTCTCGCTGGGTCCTTACAGGACAGAAGGGGTAAGGGAGCTGTTCTGGCCTCTATTATAAGGACACTAATCACGTTTCTGAGGGCACTGCCTTCATGACCTAGTCACCTCTGAAAGACTTTACCTCCGGATACAATTATATTGGGGATTAGGCTTTAATTATTTGGGGGGTGGGGGACACAATCAGTCTGTAGCAAATATGTTAAATATGAGGCATTTTAGACCTTTAATTAAGCTTTAGCCATAAAGTGTATTAGGAAGGAGAGGGGTTTCATGACAAGAATTGAGGGGTTATAGTAATATCTTGACTGAGAAGTGCTGAATATGGGTGCTTTAGAGTAAATGGAGGAGATAAAAAGGAGACATATGAATAATACTACCATTTTGGGGGGCAATGATTAGAATCAGATGATATTTAGTAAGAACCAGCTCATTTAAAAATAATCACCTGCTATTTGGGTGGAATAATGTCTACATAGCTTGATGGTTAAAGGATGTGTAAGAACACTCCAGTATTACTATAAAGAAATTAATTCTAACAAGATTTACAAATTGAAATTTTCTGTTGTACCACAGGGCTTACTTTTTAAATCTTCTACATTATGTTTGAAATGATTTTTTAAATTTAAACAGAGGAAATGATCTCCATTAAATTATTTCATTTAAGAGCATAGGTAAGATGGCATTTGTGATTTAGTCTTACTTCCTGAATAAAAATAAATGTTGAAGTAATTATTAGGTGAAGTTTAGGTATACATTGGCAGATATATATCATATACTTGATATATAGACTATTTAGGAATAAATTATAAAAGTGGATAGAATTATATATTTACACAGTGGCAATTTTATTAAGATATCCTGATGATATTAATAGGGATTATTAAGCTATTTTAAGATAAAATTTATTTCTTTAGAAAAAAATATACTAACATAGATTTTATATAACACAGCTTTTCTCTAACAGTTTTCTTTAATTGTAGGCAAACCTGGTAAAGATTGATTAGTTTTGGGAGTGCTTGGTATTAGTGCTTTACTTTAGTGCTACACATAATGTATTTTATGGGATATGTATGAATAGTAACTGATGACTTAGATTTATTTTAATTTATACTTTTCTTTCAAATACACATTTAAAAATATCCCATAAGGCTTTTCCTCTGATTAGTTCATTTTCTTCTACTCTCTTGGCTATGATGATATGACTTTCATTTCCTCCCAGTATTTTCTGAGCAATCAGATTTCAGAGTCATTTAGAATGAAGCTCAGTGAATTTGGCATCAATGGGGGCATAGTTGTGTTTTGATTAGTGAGTGAACTGGTGTAGAAGAATAACTATGAAATATGAATTAGAAGAATAAGAGATCAAAGTCAGGGGATCAGTAAGGTGGCTTTGTAATGGCCTAGGCAAGGATCAGTGAGGAACTCATTTTCTAGGGTGAACTGTACTTAGCTGTAATCCTTATGTGGGAATGTGCTTCCTACTGTTGCCCTCTTTTGGAAGTGCATCTTACCTTTGTAAGAAAGAATTGTTGCATAAGGCATCTATAAACAAACATAAAAACAAAGCCACAGAAATAATCACAGGAGAAAGTCCTGTGTTGTTGATAAGATTTTAGGTTGGCCCCCTTTTTACCTCTGTAAGTTTTCAAAGGAACTCCTTATTGTATGAAGAAATTCCACATGCATAGGTTATAAATATAAAAACATACCTTGATGGCATTTTTATCCATTTTAAGCTAGCTTAATTAAAAAAAAAATGACTTTAGCACCCACATCTGTGTACATCATATCAGAAAATAACTTGTGCATACTTTCAGTATTTTTCTAGTAAGTATGATTTGCATGACAACTATTTTTAATAAAAAGTTAATCTTAGTCACATGACAAATGTTTTGATTTCACCTTAGGTTCTGTTTATTCAAATGAAATCTCCTCTGTAGAGTGCTTCCTTTATAGCAGGCTCCCATCAACCTTTCTAAGCGCTCTTCCTCCTTTGCTCAGGTGAATTATGCATGTGTGAAGTGAGAGAAAGACTTCTCGTCTGTGTAGAATATTGTCATAGAATAGTTGCTCAATAAATACTTACTAAACAAATAAATGCCAATTAAATGAAAATTTTATGGATTTATGAAAACAGTCTTGATAATGTTTATTATGCAAAATTGAAAGCTGAGTACATATGGAATCTATTTGAGTCTTTATTGAGCGAGGTTGCTTAGGGATTAAGTCCTGTTCTTGGGATTTGTTCTGTTACCTCCTCATCAGCTAATACAGGTTACTATTTTTTCCTTATAGTTATTCTGAAAGCAAAAATAAAATTATCAACCATCTATCACCTAAAAAGTATTTGCATGACCTGTATACAGATAGACTTCAGTTTGGCCTAAGGTAGATGTCAAGTTATAACTATGTGAATTGGTCTACTCAGTTATTCCCTCTTATGTCTCAGCACTATCATCATTGTATTTTGACCCAATAAAGAGGAATTAGTTCCTGGTTAATGAAATCACATACAGATGTAGTATTTGAATTGACAACTCTCAACAGTTTCTTTTTGAAGGCCATTGTAATAATTTTTAGAGAACTGAAAGATTCCAAGTGGACCTTACAATCATTAGGAAGGGAGTTATAGGAGGTAAAAGATGACAAATTCTTGACTAGACTCAGGCAGCAGTGAATGCCTGGGTTCGCTGTTACCATCAAAGCTCTGTCAACATCACAAGTGGACTTAGCAGATAACAGAAATTAGATTACATACGTAGCAGTTCCTTGTCTTTTACTCAGTTCACTTCCTCATTAGTTCCTTTAATTTGGGAATTAGTTTTCTTGTTTATGAAGACTTATTTAGGATGTTATTTCAACCTGTGCATTCAGACTGGGGATGCTAAGTCTGTGAATGTGTGTGTGACACGTAGGACACAGGCCACGTGTCTAGGCATGTATCAAGGAGCATACTGCTTCCACCTTTCCTCACTGGATTTATTCTATAATTGCTATTTTCCCCAGTTCCATTTTACTAGGATTAAAATTCATTTTTTAATAATTAGGTGGTTGGCAAAAGCTTGGACAGACCTACCCAATGAAAAGTAAATTTTTTTTTTTTTCAAATTAGGAAAGCAATATATGCTTACTTAATTATTTCAAATAGTATATCACAGGCCTGGGCAGACTTATTTAAGGCAATGGCTACTTTATATTTTTTCCAAGTGTCACGGTCCACTATTTGTTTTTGCTTGCTCAACTACTTAAAGCCACCTTGATTGTGAAGAGCTGATTCTCACCTCTAGCAGCTGTATGTATGCACATGAAAAATGTGTTTCTTTTACATTTAGCTGCCTAGCTGCTAGGCCCTGGCATAATGTGGTGTCCACTATGACACTTTTCTCTTTAAGATTTTATTGTTTTTGACAGAGACAGAGAGAGACAGAGACAGAGGGAGACAAAGAGAAGGAGGAGGGCCCAGATCAGTCCCCATAGTTGAACTTCATCAGTTTTTGACATGGTTTTATTCCACACAGGTGGGCAGGGGTTGTGCAGGGTAGGAACCAGGCTGGGGGCCTTCACTCATGGGAGACACCCGCTTGAGCCAGGGGCCATACTGGAGGGGCGAGAACCAAACTGGAGGCCTCCCGCATGGGAAGCACATCACAGTTCAGCACATGGGTATGCATGGGCCAGGGCTGGGATTCGATCTTCGGTCCCCAGTGCTGCAAAGCAAGAGCTCAACCCTCTGAGTCATCCCGGCTTCCCGACACTTTTTTTTTAATTCAGGTGGTCAACCCAAAATTGCCTAGTGGTCCACCAGTGGACTGTGATCCATGTCTTACCCACCTCTAGTATACCAAGGGTGCAAATTTGAAATTATTGTCTATCACTGTTAACAGCATGGATGGTATCCTTCTAGCCTTTATTATATATCAATGTATATATGCATATACTCTTAAAAAACATAAGTGAAATGTTATTCTGAGTATCATTTTTTACTTATTTTTTTCACTTAACAGAAGTTCAGGACACTGTTTTATGCCTATGTATGTAGTAGACATGTTGTTTTTATATTCCATTATGCAGACGCTTATTAAGTTCTCTATTTTTAGGCATTTTGATTATTTCTGTTATTTAAAAAATTACATATAATATTTTAGTCAGCATTTTTATATTTACATGCTTGTATACATGTACAAGTATATTTGAACAATGAATTACTAAGTTAGATTGTGTCACATGTTGGTGGGAGAGTATAAAACATAGAAAATTAGATTTACATTGAAATTTATTGTGGAAATAAATTTTATCTTGAAGCACTAAGTGTAACTTAGAATTGGAAGGTGTATTTTTGCCTGCCTTTCCCTCAGCTTTTGCTATTTTTGATGCCCAAAACTTACAATGTTTACTTTCCAGAATTCTGCTTTCATACTTATATCTGGCTTTAATATACTCATCTTCTTTTTTGTCTGGAAAACAAGGAATGGGTCAGTTTACTGACACTTCTAGTCCTAGATTGAGAGTCACATGTTTACGGCTCTGCAACGTATTTTAGATATCATCTGTCTCATCTGTTGTCATATTTCCACCAGGTATCTGGCAAATGGTAAACAGGATCACTAAATATTTATTATTTAATTGAAAGATACAGCAAAGTTGGAAATTTTCCATATGCCAAAAATAATCTTATTTACCATGAAACAAAAATTCTAGAGTCAAGGGAAGTCTAGGTTTCTCCTAGGCTAGCATATATAGCAACAAGAAAATTTAATAACTACTTGAGATTTAATAAACAATAGAATCATGATCTTTATATACATTATTGTTTCAGGATGCTTCCTCTTTAGCTGGTTTTCTTCTAGCTTGAACTTTCAAATCAGCTAGGATTTAACATTAAAGCCTTTAGTCTCATTGCATCTTCTGGTCACCTGCACTCCAGGGCTACTAATCTTCCCTGTGAGAGATGTATCCATACCCATTGAGTTAAAAAATGGGCAAACTGGAGAGAGCTTGTGGACTTCAATTGCTACAGTGATTCTATTTCTTAAACCACTGTTCAATATTGATAACTATTACAGTAATCTCAGCTATGACAGAACTGTAGGAACCAAAGCACCTCTTTGCACCAATTACTTTAGATATTTCTGCCAAAAGTTGACAGATGAAAATGTGGTTTGTATTACAGCATTTTTCTTTCTCAATGATGGCAATAAGGAAACAAATAACAAACAAAAATGCCCTTGCCCTCTAGAGGTATAGAGAAGGTAGTATCTCCTTGTGTTTGTTCTCCTTTTATTTACTGTCTGTTCAGGCATTCATGAGAGTGTAAAAATTATTTTCTACTCTAACTTAACATGAAAGCTGTCACTCATGCTTGTTGCTGAAAGCAATTTTAAACTTTTAAAGCGTACTCATATGTTAAGTATATATAGCATTGCAACACATTTTTAAAAAATTATTTGTTGCTTTATGTTTCTCAATGGCTATGGGAAAATTATGTCTAGACACAATTTTAGAAATTTGCTTTAAAAAATAAATAAGTGATAATTTTCATATAATGTTTAATCCTTTCATAAAATTTTGGAATTGGGACATTCAAAGGTAATGATACAAGTTCTGTCAACCCCACCTATGTACACCACTGAACGAGTTCCACTGATTCTTTGGTGTTATAGAAATTTTATACTCCTACATTTTGCATTGTATTTACACCTTGACAGTATTTAGTAGAGAAAATTGAAAGTATTGTAGTTTTATGTGCAGATACAAAATAACATAGCAGTCAAATATACAAGAGTACTGTATACTAAAATCATTTGTTTCTTTGCTTCTGTAAACCAAGGGCTAGCTTTAACCTTCAAGCCAGTCGTGTCTCCTGAAATATGTTTAAAATTCTTCACAAACCTAGAGTCACTTTACTAAGAAGTGGATTGTATATTTATAGCCTTTATGGTCTCAGGAAATTAATTTTTTCTTTTCTTGTTTGGGTATTTGGAATAAATTTATATTTTACTTTAAGTTGAATATTTACTGACTGCTGAAAGCTATTGACGACTTTACTGTTTGCTTCCAAGACATTTTGGTCTAAACCAATGGCACTTGAAATTAGCAAACTCATCTTAGATCCAATTAACAGTGTCTTGGGGTTTTGTAATATGAAGTATGTTAGCTTGACTTTATAAAAAATATTGATATGTTTAACTTAATAGAAGCTGTTTTATTATATCTAATGGTAATGATGTTTTCCACCATCTGTGGTGTTAAATTCTACCTTGATTATAGAAAAATTTGGTCTATATATTGCTGCAATATACCCTGGTCCTGTAATCCTTTAAAGACAAATTGGGTAAAATGAATATAGTACAAATCTGACTAGCCCTGGGGGTATTAATTATATTTCACCATGAACTCAAGTCCAGATATACATTTCCAAATCGCTATTTTCATGGAAAGTAATTACTCAAGATTGATAATTATATGAAATGGTATAGTTTATTAGATTTGTTATATTATGAAAACTGACAAAAGAAACTAAAAAAATGAATTTTTGTTTTTCATGTTTCATGACACCTAACACATCACTATTGTCAGACTATATTTTAAAGCCTTATTCTTATATAATTTAAAACTCTTTGTACTAGTTTAATTTTTCTAAATAGAGGTAAAATGGACTACTGTTAGAGGCATAGATATTAAGTATACATCTCACTGAACTTTGACAGTTATATGAACCTAAATAACCATTGCCCAACTAGAGACCAGCTCTGTGCATAGAATTTTCTATGGTGGTAGTAATGTTCTGTATTTATGTCATCCAACATAGTAGCCACTACTTTTGTGCAATTTTGAGCATTTAAAACATGGGTATTTTATTTAATTTTTGATAATTTAAATTTAATTCATATGGCCATGTGTGCCAGTGACTATAGTATGGGGCAGTAAAACCCTAGATAGTTCTCAGCTGGGGTTCTAGAATATAATCAAACCCAAGCCAGTGGTGTATGGAAGGGGTGGCCAACAAGTCTATCGCGGTCGACTGGTCGATTGTGAGGCCAATTTTGGTCGATCGTCGATCGCTCGCAATGTCTGGGGTGGAATTCCGTGTACCATGGACTTTGAAGCGATTGTAGAAGACAAAACTTTCTAGCAATCGTTTAATGTATTCTGGGAATTTGCCAAGGTCATAAATTCCTAGAATTCTGACAGCCTGACACTGTGATCTCCGCCCACCCAGACAATACATTTTGACTTA
>PVKE010035479.1:0-16866 GCA_004027555.1 Craseonycteris thonglongyai | reverse complement strand
TCTTTTTGTCTTCAGTGCATATTTATTTCTATTTTACTTTTGACAGATAGAGAGAGAGACAGAGACAGAGACAGCTAGAGAACCGAACTGTGGGAACTCCCCAGTTCAGCACGTGGGTCCGCCTGGGCCGGAGCCGGGATTCGATCCCCGGTCCTCATGGCCTCAAAGCGAGCGCTCAACCCGCTGAGCCGTCCCGGCTTTCCCTACTTCCATTCTTAATGTAATATATTAATGCATTTGTAGCTATTTATTACATTTTTTCCTTTTTATTTTCTTTGACTTCTCTTCTTGGTCTCTATTTAGAGCTAAATTAGAGATACCAAAATTTCCTTTAAGAAGGGAAAAGTAAGATACTTCCCACTTTTATTCAATGAGAGGAGAACTTCCTTTCTTCCTTCCTTCCTTCCTTTTTATTATTTATTGAGTGCCTACTCTGTGCAAAACATTATGCTAGGTATTGGGTGTTTCTAAAATAAGGATATTATTGCAAAGTTGAGCTCTGAAGTACAGTTTAATGTAACATTACAATGCTGTGAATTATGATAGCAGCAAAGAGACTATACTGTACTTACTATAGATAAAAAGAAATAGAATAATTTCATTGAAAACTCTGTGACAGAGTTTTTTGAAGAATGACTATATCTCCCAGTGGTGAGATAGTAGTGATTTGACTTGATGTTGAAGCCAGCTATTCTCATATTCAGGCTATAACAGCATTGTATTCATATATAAAAGTGTGTGGGTGAAAAATAGTACATTTATTCTTTCTACTCTTCTCCTTCTGCCCTTTTCTTGCATTCTGAATGCCTTTTCTAATCACTCCTATCTTCATTTTATTTCTCCTCCTTTTATATTATTGTCTATTGAATCATATTCTTTATTACTATTTTTATTGTCACTGATATTTCTTACAGATCGTCCAGTTATCCATGTTGAGCTTGAAGGACCTTGTTTATATATGTATCTACAAATATGTACATGGGCACAGCGAATTTTTTATTCCACTTTCCTATTCTCTTTTTGCCATTTTAATTTGTTTTAACTATGATTGATGTGGGTTGAACAGCCTTTTGGTATGAATCATTTAAGCGTAGTCAGAATGCATGATAGACCAGAGGGGGAAGTGAATCTGTCATAACTCATTAGCTGTTTCTCTTATGTTAGAAAAGACAGTATGATAAGAAAATGAGTCCTTGCCATAAATGCCATATCCCAAAATCTAAGGTTAAATTGAAAAATATCAAGGAGAAATGATGGAATTTGCTAATTATTCCATAATGCCACTTGCCATCATTTTGAAGGAGATTGAATGACTTCTTGGACACATCTACACAAGTATTATTCCAGGAGAGAATAAACTCATCCTAACAGAATTTTGTAAATTGTTAAATTGTTGGATCAAACTGCCCTTTAAACTGGATTAGATACTAAGCTATGTTTTCTCTCCTAACCAGTGAATGTAGGTTTGGGAGGAAACTCAGATTAGTTCTAAACAAAATAATTTTATTTTTCTTTCCAAATCTGAGTTGTAATATCAGTTAAAATATGTGTCACAGTTATATGTAGGAGGCAGTCAGAGGAAGTATAGTTATCAAAAGAGCTTGAACAGAGAACATTCAGGAGGTGGGCAGTGAACACAGGGCAAGTGCTATGGGGAAGCAAAGGAAGCAAGAGTTGGGTTTTTTTTGGGGGGGTGTTGTTTTGTTTTTTTAACTCTAGTCATTAATGTTATGATTATTGGCATGTGCCTGTTGGAGTAACAGCTAAGAGGTGATTAATGGCCTTTGACAGAATCTTTAGGTGACATAGGAGGGCAGGGGGCTACTAAAACAGAAGTATGAATGGAAGGGTCAGGAGGAGATAAGGATTCTGACTAGCACTGCTCCTACCACCATTTTACTAGACGCCTGTGCATAAAACAAAACAAAAAGTATAAGGCTCAGAAAGAACAGCAGTGTCATTATTTACAGATGATATGGTTTATATTTTCTTCTAGAAAAATCTAAGAGAATCTATTAACTACCAGGTGCAAGAATATGTAAAAATCAGAATTTTATTTTTGTTATACATGCCTGACGTCATTATCGTGTTTAATCTTCTTACCTTGATGAAGCATGATGATCATCCTCACTTTATTGATGAGGAAATCGTGGCCCAGAGAGGTTAACTAACTGGCACAGTCACACAGTAACGTGGGTGCACGGATTTGAGCCCAGGCTGTTCAGCTGTAAAGTCTCACACTCTTAACCACTGCTGTCCATTAGCTTCAAAGACAGGGACGGAGTAATTTAGAAGGGACACAGCATACAAGGAGGGATTTGGGGGTTTTTTTTGTTTGTTTTCTTAAATTTAAGGATAAGCACAACTGAGCAGGTGTATGAGTGGTGGGGAAGAGTGGGACTGATTAATGGAACTTAGTTCTGGAGGAGACAGAAAAATGAGTTTAGCCTTGGTCAGGAGAAAGGACCCCTCTTCCTCTAATACTAGTTCAAGGGTTGTCATGTCTGAGACAAACCAGAGTTTGGAGTAAGGCATTTTTAGTGTTGTTCTAATCCTCTTGACAAGTGCTCTGTGATGGCTTGTTATAGGCAATGCTATGCTAGGAACTATTCCTTTAATTTTTGTGACATGTGATGCAGTTTCTCGGCCAGAGGCTTCTATTAGGTCAGCATACATTTCTCACTTTGTTCACCCAAGCAGTGTCTTTAGAGAGGGGTTTCTATGGGGAAGGTCTATCAGGAACATGCATATGACATTTTTGAGTCATTCTATTTAGTTGGCTTGAGGACAGAAGAAAAGCCTCTCAGCTGATAAATAAAAAGTACCTGACTGACATCACCTTCTTGATATACCTCAGAATAGCATAGGGCTGCACATGTTTTATGATATGTGAACAGAAAATAGATTTTTTTTTTTAAAACAGGATCAACATTGTTCAGTTGGCAGTTGGTTCAGAGAAAAGTATAGCCAGGCATGAACCTATAACAAGGGAAACATCCACATAATTACACATCACTGACAATGTAGATCCAAAAGTGTCTCCAGAAGTCTGTTGCTTCTGTACACTAACAACACCAATAGGCAAATAATAATCAACAGGTATTCTTTGGACAAGAAAATCAAGAATTCTAGGAGGTAAAATGCATTTTGACACCTTCAAACAAATGCCAGAAGAATTTGGCAAAAGACATTCTAGCAAACGCCAAAAGTGCAGTCAGGCAGGCTTCTGTGTACTTGGCTCATAGCCAGTCAGGCACATGCAAAGTCTGAGGGTTTGCTTTTTTACCCAATCAGCATAGCACTTAGGGATAATGCTCCTGATGTATAAGTGTTCAAAATTTGAACTCAGACCCAGCCCAAGTGTTATACAGCTTGTTCCAAGGTTAATTTTGTTACCTAATGATTGTAGATTCCTTAAGAGTCTCAATGGCCTTATGGTCAGCACAACATCACAAGATAAGAAAAATTTTAACCACAAATTTATGCAGAGTATCTTCCAGATATGGGTATCATATCTTGTAACTCACCCGGAGTCAACCACAACAACATGGTTGCAGGCTCTTTGGGGCTTGGACTGAAGTCTGAACCTGTTGCATAAGCTGGGAGTAATTCAGCAATTCTAGCTGTAAGACAAGGTTTTCAGCAAATATGGAAATGGACAAGAGGAGGTTTCTAACAAGAATTAATAGTATTTTGATAAGCCAATGGAAATGAGGATGCTAGAAATAAGCAACATTACCGGTAACTGTTTCAGGGAATCAGCTTTGGGACCTGAAAAACCAAGAGAGGGCATAGATATGGAAGGGGACAGGTAGAAATGCAGTTCTCTGACTTGGTTACAGGAAAAATAGATTCCTGGTTATAGGCAACGAGTTGTTAGGTTAGGGCTAGACTAAGCCTGATATAGAACCCATGAGTATTGGATTAGGGCTTCTTGAATCCCCACTTCTCCCAGCCTCCAAGTTTCAGACTGTCCCAAAGTCTGGACAAAGCTAAATCTGAAAGCAGCTAAAGTCACTGAGGATTTGGTGTGGAGGCTGGGGCAGGAATGGAGGGACAGGGAGTGAGGCAAGCCCAACCTCTCCTTGCCCCAAACAGTGCTACATAAGGGGGAAATAGTTTCCTGAGATACATAAGCATCTAAACCCATGAACTCCCAAAGGAGTGTGAAAAGGGGACTTGACTTTCTCTCTGTAACCCCTTACTGCAAAATTAACTGCTGCTGAAACAGGCACTAATGCAGATGGCAAATGAGAGGAATTTAACTCAGTTTACCAGTCACAGAACTCTGTGAACTTGAGTGTAGTCTAAGTGGGCCTTCACGGAAAATACACAAACATTATTTGATCAGGGTAACAAAACATATAATTAGTCAAATAATTCTACCTAGAAGGCCTAAAAATAAATAAATTACCATGCTGAAAAAGCAGGGTTGAATGAACTGTAGTCATCCCTTCGTGATCCTATCTTTTAAGATTCTATTGCGGTAAATTACATCACTGTACTTTTCCAGTAGACCAGATTCAATTAGACACCTGCCTGAAAAGTCTATTTTTCATTGACTTTTGATTATCAAAATCGAGATCATTTTCATGCCCAGACTATTGCCAAGGCAATAAGAGTTATCATTCCACGTCTGCAGCCTGGCTAAATTCCAGAGCCAACGTATGACCAGGCAAACTCCTGGAATCTTTCTGACTGCCAATATTAGATATGCGATGTCTGTGGCTTATTTTTTTTCCTGTATAAGTGGTGCATGGAAAAATGTATTCTCTAGATCAGATATATAAGAATGAATCATAATCACCATTTATTGAATACTTGGTAGATACTAGATCCTGCGTTGAGCCCTAGATATGAATGATCTTATTTAATTCTTATATAATCTTTAGAAGCAAACTGTTTTCTCCAATATTGTAAAGGAAGCAAGTCTTAGCTTAGAGAACTTACTCAAAATCATCCAATTAGTGTCAGAGTCAGAATTTGAACTCAAGGAATTTGGCTGCAGTGCCTGTGATTTTCATCGTTCTATTCTGTTCGTTTTTCTCTTTTGACAGTAACTCAAAATTAAAATCATTTTTTAAATATTAGAATTGTTGACTTGTGTAATTTTTTAAGAGAAAAATCTTACAAAGCAAATGGAAATAATGGGATAATGAACACCTTGATTGAATATACAATGCAAATTATAATACATGAAAGTATTAAGCATAGAGCTTGCTCATACCGTGCTTGTCTAAGAACTGGTATTTGTGCTGTTTATTGGGACTCCTCTTAAAAGAAAATTGTCTTTTATCATCAGTTTGAAAAAGGTTTAATTATGTATTTTCTGACCTGTTGGAATATTAAAAAGTTTCCAAGGGACCTGGTCAGTGTATGCCCTGCTTCTGATCATATAATCTGTGGAATGGGGACAGAGTAGTCATTTGATAAAAATGAAGGGAGATGTCCGTGTCTTTTGTTTCTCTAATGTCTTTGTAACATTCAGATAATGTTATAAGCAAATGAAGGTGTAAGGTGATAGCAGAGTACCATAGAAATAGCCACCAAATACCATAGTACACAAAATACAACAGAAGAGAAGTGGCATTATCAATTTTGTTTACATATTTTCGTAAAGAAATGATGTAATAGCTGCAACATCCGCAGATATTTTTTCCTATGGAAGAAGGTCAGTGGGCAGAACTTTATATTCTTGCTCATTTCAACCTTCATTGACGCTGCCTGGTATCATTACTTTTGTCTGCCAAGGCAGATAGCTGAGCATGTAGGTAGGCCCCTGTCCACCAGGCAGGCAGGAGCCCAATGCACTCTTCATGAGGCTTGTCAAGCATGTGGGTGTTTAATCACTCTGCCAGGCCTTCTAATTAGGACACTCAGTCAAACTAACAGCCCTCCTGCATGCTCTATGGCTTTTCCTTCCTTCTCTTATGCTGACCTCTTTTGGGAAACTTGTAAGAATGCTTTTTAAGAACCTTTAAGAACTTTTTACCCTTTTAACAGAGAATAGATTTCATCTCCCTATTTCATTCTAGGCCATTCTTTTCTCATGCCTCTCTCAGACTTTGCATTCCTGTGTTCAGTAACCCTCGTCCTGCACTTTTCTCCACCTCCTTTCCATGTAATCTCATATTATTATGTTACAGAGATATAATATAGAGAAGAAGGCATTAACCTCATTCAGTGGCAGATAAATTGTGGGTTGTGATCCCAGAGTCGTGGTCTGCAGTTTGTGGCCAACCATGCGAGCAGAGTCCTTTCTGTCCTTATTTGTGTGGATGCAAGTGAGTTTGCTCCAATTCTAACACCAAGGATTCTTACTGTTTTTCATCAGTTGTATTTTAGGAATTTGCAAGCATGTAAGGCTTATTTAGTGGTGAATACACCTGCTGTTTATTTACTTATTCCAGAGGCAAACAAAAGAACTGTTGGTCCCATAGTGATCATTTTAGCTACATCTGTGCACACATGGTAATCATTAAGCAGATAAATTTTGGAAAAAATAGAAAAATGTAGCATTTTTCTTTAGAAATGCTTAGGATTCTGCTGGATTTGAGTGATTGGAATTTCCCTGTTGCTATGGTTCATTTCCAGTTTTGTATACAGAACTACCCACTATTTTCTATTTGAGAAAAAGTATTTCATCATGCTCAAATTTGAGGTTTTCTAAGAAAAAAACTAATAGTCTTTACTTCAGATAATTTGTTTTGATAAAGCAAGTTTGCAGCTAGATCTCATAATAGTTTATAGGTCAGTTCTCTCATGAGTAAATACATTATAAACAGTTAAGAACACAATGTAAAGCCTAATCATTTATAAAGTAATTGATCATATGCTATAAATTCGGAAAGAAAAAATCTAGATAGACATGAAAATACACTAATAGAGAATCTAGTTTATTCTAGTACAGTCAAATGCTATTTTAAATTATTAAAAGATAGAAAGATAATAAGTTGAGCACATTTTGTTCAAGACAAAATATATTGAATAGAATTTGCTCCATTCAAAGAAAAAGAAAAAGAAATTAGCTGACAATGATTGCCTGGACCTATGTAAGTAAAGGCAATGAGAAACAGCTATACTTTTCTGGGTCACATTTCAAAACTTACCCTGTTTAAGAAAGAAAATCATACCTTGCTGATCCCCAGAAAGACATTAAGTGAGCAGCCACCAAACCTGGCTTTTCTGGGTAGCAGACCCCTCGCCTGTCACTCAGCATCTGTATATATTTGCATGCTCCATACCAATCACATGTGCTGTCCCCTATTCTCCTAACACATCTTTCTCTGGGTATCCTCCCTTGATCCTCGTGTACCAAATTTGATTTCAAAGCAAACAGTATGCCATATTTATACTAAGAATACTAATAAAGTCATGAGTTACATTTTGCTGCATAGAATCTGTGCACTGATAAAGATGAACTGGGACTTGAAGGAAACTGATAAGGCTGGGAGGTCTGTGGGCAGAGCTTGACTGCTTGAATTCTGTGACCCTAAGATCCTTTTAGAAAACTCTATGCTTCTAATTTACTGTCTCCCTGCATGTCTCTCTCTCTCTCTCTCTCTCTCTCTCTCTCTCTCTCTCTCTCACACACACACACACACACACACACACACACACACACACACACACACCCTCCATCTTGGCGTGTAGCAGAATGCACACGTGGCCCATCAGGTCTGCATGTTTTGAGGCTATCACCACCTTTTTCTATTGACTAAATCCTGTTGCTGATGTTACTGTCCAGTTGACAGCACTGATAACTTGAAATTTTTCTGGTAACCTGAAAAATGAATGCTTACTTTTCGTGTCTCACTTACTCATATTCAGTTGTTCTCATATCTTGGCAGACTGAAGATATATATATAATCTCCATGCCTCTGTTTTGCTAGCTAACCTATCTTTCTCCTTTATTTCTATCTTCCTCAGGGACTCATTCAAATACTATTTCCACTATGAAGCCTCCCTCATCTACCCTGGCCCCAAGTTGGATATTACCACTCTTATTTCTATATTCTGATGGCATCAAATTATTTTTTCTCATATAGTTTGTGGTATTTTGCTCTGTGTTATAGTTATTTGTGTGTATTGTATATCTTCTCCGTGTACTGAGACCTATTTGCCAGTCCCTGAGCTAAATACTTTATACCTTGCAATAACTCTGCCAGTTAAATATTATTATCCCACTTTTGCAAATGAGGACATTGAGGCTAAAAGAACTTAATTAAGCAAGTGAGCCAAGGTCATAGAGCTAAATATAGTAAAGTTGGGATTCAAAACCAAATTTGTTCAACTCCAGCACAAATGCTTTTAATTGCCCCTCTATTACTCAGTTATGAATTTCTTATGGTTAAAGGGGAATGGAAGAAACTCACATTTAATATCTAATTTATGCCTAACACTTGAAAAGCTTTCAGGTATTTATCATTTGATGTAATGCTATCATTTCTATTTTACAGATGATTTATAGTTTATGATAAACAGAGTTAAAAAGACAATTAATATACTTTCAGAAGATATTTGTAGTACATGTAACTGGCAGAAGATTGAGAACTAGAATATAATTATTAAGGAAAAGACTGATTTCCTAATTTAAAAAAAGTTAGAAAAAGATATGAACAGGAAGTTTACTGAAGGAGAAACCTGTAATAAGCAAAACACATGAAATGATTCTCAAACTCTTTAATAATTAAGGAAATATAAGTTAAAATACTGAAATACCATTTCTTGCCCATGGTGGCAGAAATTAAAATGCCTGACATCTAGTGTTGGTAAATGAGAATGCTCCTACGGTCTAGGTACAAAAGGAAATGATATACCACTCTGGAGAGCTATTTGGGATGCAAAGATTATCATACTCTGTAACCAGCAAGTCCATTTATAGATATATACCCTAGAGTAATTTCCCCAGGAGGCATGTTCAGTGCCGATATTATTTAGGGAATGGATAAATTGTGGTATTTTTATGTAGTTGAAAATCATAGGGAGTTAAAACAAAATGATCTGCCAGACATCTGTTATTATTTATGTAATTTTTTCTATGATTGAAATATTTAATAACTTAAGACAAAAGATGAAACAAAATCTAGATTCCAGACCATGTCTTGTATATTGTAACACTTAATAAATGCTTATTTAATTAAACGTTTATGTGCGCAATGGTAATAGCAGTCACAATGTACTGAAAGCTTACTTATTGTTAGGTGCTATGTACATATATACTTTATACTCTTTCCTTTTCCCTACAACATCCCTGCAATACAGGTATTGTTAGACCACCTAATACAGGCATACCTTGGAGGTACTGCAGGTTTGTCTTCAGACCCTCACAATAAAGCAAGTATCGCAATAAAGTAAGTCATAATCTTTTTGCTGGTGGAGGGTCTTACTTTCATTTTGTAAAAAATGCAACACCTGTGAAGTGAAATAAAGGGAAGCACAGTAAAATTAGGTTGACCTGTAAATGAGGATAAAGAGGCTCAGGGAGGTAAACTATGTCTTCTTTTTTGATATCATGCTGATTCTCAGAAATCCACTATTACCTTGGTGTCTTGAAAGCATTAATGCTCCATAACTTATAATGAGAAAATAACTTGAGCTTTCAGAAGAGTCTAGTTTAATATTAGTAAAATGTGAAATTTAAATATTGTAAATGTTATATTCTCAACGACTTTCATATATGTTAATTCTCCTAATAGTTTCATTTTTAGACTGTTGGAGAACTCACTGCTTTGTTAGGAACATGTGTGGACCATAAATATGTTCAACTTCCTTTAAAAGAGGTTTTAAAAATTCACTCTACAGTTTTTAAGTCTAGATATTAAAACAAAAATGGGGGAAGCTGGGATGGCTCAGTGGGTTAGGCGCTCACTTTGCAGCCCCGGGGACCGAGGATCGAATCCAGGCCCTGACCCATGCGGACCCATATGCTGAACTGGGGAGTGCCCCCAGTTCAGTTCTTACTGGAGCGAGACCCCGGCCCAGTTCCTGCCCTGTGCAGCCCCGCACCCACCTGTGGAATGAAACTATGTGGAAAAACCAATGATGTGCAACTTTGGAGACTGTTCTGGGCCCTCCCCCTTCTCTCTGTCTCTGACTCTGTATCTCTCTCTCTCTCTGTCAAAAACAATAAATAAATCTTTAACAAAAAAAAAACAACAAAAAAAAATGTCAAGGGAGGAACTTCCAAACAAGAAAGAAATTAAAAAACATTGTGCTAAAACAGCATCTTTCTCACAAGGAGACAAGTTTCTTATCACAAACTTAAGGTGTAACTTCATATTGATAGCATAAAATTGGTTATGGTTGGTATATTTTAAGTACAGAAATCAGCGAACACTACAAATCAGCAATAGATTTATTGTTTTGTTGATAGTCTAAATTTAAGAGAGTAATGGAGAAAATGTTAGTAATTCATTGTCTATAGATATTACACTGTGCATGCACAAAAGAGTTGAATAAAATACTCCTAATTTTTTTTAAATATTTATTTTTATTGTTGTTGACAGAGAGAGAGACAGAGAGAAGGGGGAGGGCCCAGAACAGTCTCCATAGTTACACATCATTGGTTTTTCCACATAGTTTCATTCCACAGGTGGGCTCGGAGCTGCACAGGGCAGCAACTGGGCCAGGGTCTCACCCCGGTGAGAACTGAACTGGGCGCACTCTCCAGTTTAGCATATGGGTCCGCACGGGCCAGGGCCGGGATTCAATACTCGGTCCCTGGGGCTGCAAAGTGAGTGCTTAACCCACTGAGCCATCCCGGCTTCCCCTACTCTTCTAATTTTTGAAAACTATGAACTTAGCGAAGAAGTCACTCATGTTATTGAGAAATGAATCAAGTTCCAATGTACATATATACTGTCTCATCCCTTAAAGTCAGACTAGAATTCTTAGGGTTACAGCCACTGACATGTGCCTGTGGACTCAATCTTAAACATGTGCATGGTCTAAGAAGTTAGTGACAGAACATTTATTTTTAAAGATTTATTTTGTTTGAGAGTAGGAGAGAGAGAGGGAGAAGGGGGGAGGGCTCAGAGCAGCCTCCATAGTTGTACATTAGTTATGACATAGTTTCATTCCACACAGGTAGATGTGGGGTCGTGGGGGTCAGGAACTGAACTGGGAGCCTCCCACATGAGAGACAAGAACCTTCCCTACCATCCTGGTAGTTATCAGTTGTGCTGCAGTTCAGCATATGGGTTTGCATGGGCCAGTGCTGGGATTTGATCCCAGGACCTCATGGTTGCAAGGCAAGTTCTCAACCCACTGAGCTACCCCAGCATCCCAGAATCTTTTTTTTAATTGTTAAATTAATTGGGGTGACATTGATTGGTAACAATTAAATAGTTTCCAGGTGTAAAAATCTGCATTACATCACCTATGCATCGCATTATGTGCTGACCACCCAGAATCAACTCTCCTTCCATTACCATATACCTGGTGCCCACTCTCAACTCGCCCCCCCTTCCCCCAGAACATTTGTAATTATTATGCCCCAAAGTGGTATTCTTTCTTTTCAAGGCTCCATGTGCATAGACCCCTATCAGATTTTGTTGCTGAGAGTTAATTACCCACATGCCTATCTTAATCAGACTGTTTCTTGTCACTTTATACTGCCCTTAAGGGTAGCTCCACACTTCATTGAAGGAATTGATTCTCCTCCTGTTTAATATCTAAGTCCCACTGAGACATGATACACACAGATCCATATTTACTGCTTAACTGTTCCTTTGTAACAAAAATGATATATTTATATATTCTACTTATATTAACTTTTGTGAAACGTGCCTTTTGAAGTTTATTACCATTAAGCCACAAAGTCTAATCCCTTGATCTAAACTACATTAAATAACTTTGATGGCAGCCTGTGCTTTGAACAAATATTTCAAGTAGATAACATTAACTTAAATAATCCTGCCACCTAACATACTTTCAGATAAAATACTGATTTAAATGCTAATATACATGTGCAGGGTTCCATTTTCTTCCTGCTCTTTCCTTCTACACAAAAATTGATAAATATAATATTTAGCCTTTCCTAGACTATGGGATGATTCTGTAGACTGCAGCAGCATTTGAAAGCCATTTAACTCTCCCTGGTCATTCTATTACATCAGTGACTTGCTCAAATCAGCATGTGCTGACTGATTTATAGTATACCTGTTTTACGATCCATACTGATTAATAAATGAAATAAGTAGTCAAATGCAATTATGATAATAAAGAGTAGAATCTGAAAGGCCTTAACTGTTTATAAAATATTTGCAGATATATGCCCTAATTTGATTCTTTCAAAAAATCCTGTGAAGTAGATGTACCAGGTATTATCATCCATTGTTATCCAAGGCCACCGAGTTTATATACAGTGGAGCTACACTTGAACACAAGTCTTCACACTCCAGGGCCTATGCAGTGTCCACAATATCTCACTGTGTCTTTAGCACCTTCTTCAGGGTAAGAATGAAGAAATACAATTTTTTCATGTTTACACATACATAATAAGGACAGTGATGGCTTCTTGATAAAACACTTCATTGGAATAATAAATTTCTACTATATTGCTTGGTTCTGTTGTTCTAAATAGTGTAAGTAGTTTTGGTGATTTTTAGTGGTCTCCCCACTCTGACCAGATCTGCCACATTTTGTCACCACTCAAGGTTTGCAGATGTTGCTATTTAATGAAATTGCTCTGTGGAAAATGAGAGAACTGGGAAGATTGTTAGCATAACTCAGTGGTGTATAACCTTTTGGCTTCCCTGGGCCACATTGGAAGAAGAATTGTCTTGAGCCACATGTAAAATACAGTAACACTAACTGATGAAAAAAACAAACAAACAAACAAAAAAACAGGTCGCAAAAAGATCTCATCATGTTTTAAGAATTTATGTTGGGCCTCATTCAAAGCCATCCTGGGCCACAGGTTGGCCATGCCTGGCATAACTGATAAGCAACTTGGCTTGGTTTTGAGGCAAATGAGAGCAGTGCTTCTTTGGGTCCTATGAACTGGTGGGAAACCAAGATGTTGGTTTTTTCCATTTGATACTCTCTGTAAACAGGGATTTTCTCCATATCTGGGCATTCCCTAGTTCTCAATATTGTATTCTAAACCTTACTCTGTGCTTTAGCAAGATAATAAGGGTGATGCACATATAAATCAACCCTTCATTTACTTAAAAGGATCTTGAAGTAACGGAGGAAATGACCTCTACTCTGATCCTTGAAGACTAGGCAAAGGCAAATCATTCCTAAGTATAGAGGCCTTCACTGTGATGCAACTGTTTTCATTTAACACACATTTTCCCCTAGTGCTGGCAAACCATGAAAAGAAGCATGTAGACTTGGCAGCCTAATCCTGAAATTTGTGTCTAAAGAATTATTGCAATTTATATACCAAGGGTCCAAATGACATTTGTCATTGGTCTGGGCAAAGACACTTCTGAAATTAAAAAGGGTGACCTTATGTCACTTAGTTAAATGAGATGTATCCTTAATGGAACCCATTTTGAATCATTGTTCTTGGGGCAGCACTGTCCAAAAAGGATGTATTTTATATTCTTATCAGAAAAAAAAACCCACTTAAAATAGTCTCAGTAAGACTTGCTTGGTTCTCACTGAGAGCCTCATTGTAGTGCCATTTTAAAATTCCTATTCCTGGGTGATCATTTGGCACAAAATTTTTTTTTTTAAGATTTATTTTATTGTTTTTGACAGAGACAGAGACAGAGAGAGACAGAGAGAAGGGGGAGGGCCCAGAGCAGTCTCCATAGTTGCACATCATCAGTTTTCAACATGGTTTTGTTCCACACAGGTGGGCAGGGGCTGTGCAGGGCAGGAACTGGGCTGGGGGCCTCCTGCATGGGAAGTACATCCCAGTTCAGCATATGGATCCACATGGGCCGGGTCTGGAATTCGATCCTTGGTCCCGGGGCTGCAAAGTGAGCACTTGCTGAGCCATCCTGGCTTCCCCAATTTTTTTCTTTTGAGGTGGAAAACAGTGATCGTGGCACAATTGAAGACAATACTATGCTTTTTATTGATATTTAATAAACAGTACTCATCTTCTTTTCCTCTTGCCTATAGTTTTCAAGGTTGAGCATGTTTTTAATCATTACCCATATGACATATAATCATCAACATATAATACATCCTGAAATGTTTGTTTAGTTAACACTTATGTAGCCATTTTATATCCCAGGCACTGTTAACTTATTTAATTCTCCTACCAACACTTGAGGTAGGGATTCTTATCCCCATTTTACTGGGATGCAGAGATGTTAAATACATCTTCTGACATCACATGGCTAATAAGGCTGGGGTTTGAGACCAGAAAGTCTGGCTCTAGAGTCCTTGCACTTGACCACTATGCTATAGTGCTTTATATTTGTGTAAAAACCTCAGGATTCCACAGGAAGATTCCTTTTCTCAGGGTTGGCCCTGCATGTCCCTCCCCCCCACCCCCCAGCCCATCACAACTGCAGACAGTTTCCTACCTAGATCCCTTCCCATTCTATCTCTGTCCTCACCTGCTCCAGTCAGGTTAATGTTGACCATGTAGTGATGGGATTGGCTGAACTGACCCTAATATTTTTATTTTTATTTTTATTTTTATTTTATTTTATTTTATTTTGTTGAGATATACTTTATTTTTAAAAATCCTACGATATAAATAAAAAGTATTTAAGCAATAACAACATTTTTATCTACTTTGCACATTAAATCATAATTAACACGAGATGGTATATTTAAGTAGCCAAAAATACAAAGGGGGCAAATCTGTATTTATTTAGTTATTTATTTTTTAAAGATTATGACCTGAAAAATTTATCCGGAAATTATCATCTTTTGTGGACAATCTAATTAAAACAACCCACTCCCAAACAATAAATCTTGGAAGGTAAGGCAAACAGATTTTTATCTTTTGAACTGACCCTAATAATAGTCTCTGTTGAGTGTGTCCCCTGACTCTTGCTTCACTTTTCCTTCTCTTTATTCCCTTCATTTCACCCCTCTAACTTTCTTTATAGGACTTCCCCAGTAGAAAGTGAGAAAATGTCAAGGATAGCTGATACTTAAGAGTTTTCTTTCTGAGCTGAGGGAGATATTCTTATTCAGTCACCAAAGTTAGAGAATGAGCCGTAGGAGAGGTTGTTCCTGGCATGTAACCTGGAACTCAGAATACATTTTCCAAAAGAAATATTTTTATATATGCTAGTTTTTATTACCTATTTACATTCAGAATAGCATAAGCTTATACTTCATTTATTTGTTGATTTGTTAAAACTTTGTTCAGCAAACATTTTTTAAAATTTAATTTAATTTTTTGAGGGGGTGGGGTGGGGCCTAGAGTAGTCTCCATAGTTATACATCATTAGTTGTGACATGGTTTCATTCCACACAGGTGGATGTGGGGCTGTGCAGGCAGGGACAAAACTGGGGGCCTCCCACGTGGCAGGCAAGAACCTTCACCACTGAGCCATCCTAACAGTTATCAGTTGCACCACAGTTCAGCATATGAGGTTACATAGGCCGTGGCTGGGAATCGAACCCTGGACCTAGCAAATGTGAGGCAAGCACTCAACCTCTAAGCTATTCTGGCATCCCCAAACCTGGATTAATTTATATACCCTGCAAGTATACATTCTATTCATTGAGATCAGTGAATAATATAAGGGCATATGCTATAATTTTTTCCATCAACATTTGTCAACATTATATCTTTTTAGTGTAGATGTTTGGGCAAATTGTCATCAAATTTGAAAGTGTTATATAAAGAGTGTGTTATATTTTCTTTCATCTATGAATGGAATGGTTAGCCTTACTTAATTTGGTAGGGAAACTTTATCACTTAATGCCATTTTCTGCTACAGATTTGAAATGGCTAAATACACTTAATTTCTGTGATAGTTTTTCACTAAATGTAATTAGAATGTGTAACTTTGCAAAACCTGGAGGTGTCAAAAGAATGATCCTATCTGCAGTTTCTAGGAAGATGAGAGCCCCAGCAGTACCCAGGAAGACTTGGAAGTATGCACAATCATATATTCCCTGTTGCACATATACATACTTTTGGCAGCACTGATGTCTGCCTGTCCCACTTCTGCTCCTGCTCCGCTGATGCTCCCTGTTATCTAAAGTCTCAAGATCCAACCCTATTGATTCATTAGGAATAAATCCAATCTGGAATGAGCTTTCTGCTTCTAATCCTGGTTGGTATTCGGTAATGCATTTAGTCCTCTGGACTCCTGCGTGAGCATCAGACTTCATTCTACCTACTTTACTCCACGATGTGGAGCCAGTCAACCATCCTTATTTTCCTGCCCCCCCCCTTCATATAATCTTGCATGGACTTCCCAACAAACAGCCCAGGCTCCATCAAACATAGAACTGCTGCCGTGCTGAAGTGACAGGTTCCATCCTACATGACCAGTCCTGCCCAGCTGTTTCCCATCACTTATTCTCCACATTAGGAAGCTGATTTTATAAGTGACCCCAACACCTGCATAGGCATTTCTGCATTTACACCCTCACCCACCCTCTGGAATAGTCTCTCTCCCTCCCTCCCTCCCTCCTTCCTTCTCTTCCCCACTCCTTCCCTCTCCCCTGCCCACCCCACCCTAATCCATGTCCAAGGAAAGCATCTTAATCTCACCTCTATTTTGAATCTGCAATGATCTTCACCTTTTCCTAGTTTTCTATTTCACTTATAGACATTCCCACCCACCTTACACTAGTCAGGTGTTGTTCTTTTATTTTCTCATCTATGTCAGCCTTCACTCTTCTAGTGAGATTGTGAACTGTGAGGACATAAACAATTTCAAATGCTTCTTTTGTCTTCCTTATTGTTTCTGTCAAAAATAATTACTT
>PVKE010035478.1:0-16865 GCA_004027555.1 Craseonycteris thonglongyai | reverse complement strand
AGCCTCCTATGTGGGAGACTCCTGGCTTGACTCGCGCCCCAGGCAGGAGGCCCTGGACTGGCTCCTGCCCTGAACAATTCCAAGCCCCAGATCTGGTTCCTGCCCTGTGCAGCCCTATTGCCGCCTGTGAAGTGAAACCATGTAGAAAACTAATGACGTACAACTATGGAGACTGCTCTGGGCCCTCCCCCTTCTCTCTCTCTCTCTCTCTCTCTGTCAAAAACAATGAAAATAAATCTTTAAAAATATATATGTTAAAGAAAATATCAGGCATCTTATAATTTCACCCCTGAAAACTGTAGCACGCATTTTTAAAAACAATGGACATTCTTGTGATGACTTTGGCCGCATATATACTAAAAACTATAGACATCCTTATATAACTTAGGATTATAGACATCCTTATATAACTTAGGATTTGATAATCCTAATCAACAAAATTACTAATAATTCCTTGGTATCATTGAATAGCAGTCCATATAAAAGTTTCCCTGATTGCCTTAATTATCCTCCACAATTTGTTATAATCAAGATGCAAATAAAGTTCATATGTGGCATTTGGTTATTATGTCCCTTAATTTATCTTTTAATATAGAGCAGCTTCTTCTCCATCTTTTCCTCCTTTTCCTTCTCTTCCTTCTTTTTCTTAACATTTTAAAGGTTTATTTTATTGTTTTTGAGAGAATATGAGAGAGAGGGAAAGAGAGAGAAAGAGAAGGGGTGGGCGCAGAACAGTCTCCATAGTTGTACATCGTTCGTCATGACATGGTTTCATTCCACACAGGTGGATGTGGGGCTATGTAAGGCAGGAACCAAACCGGGGGGCTCCTGCATGGGAGTTGAGCACCTTCACCACCGAGCCGTCCCAGTGGTTACCAGTTGTGCTGCAGTTTGGCATATGGGTTGGCACTGGCTGGGGCCAGGAATCAAACCTTGGGCTTCACGAATGACAGATAAGCTTTCAACAGCGGAGCTATCCTGGTATCTCACTTTTTCTTAATTTTTAATCTCACTGATGTGCTGAGGGGAACAAAAGGCCAATTGTCTTGTAGAATGTTCCATGATCTGCCTTTTACTGTTTGCCTCTTGGTAGAATCATTTAACTTTGTTCTTCTACCTGTGTATTTCCTGGACACTGGGAGTTAGATTTACAGGACTGCTTCAGTTTAGGTTAACCTTTTTCGGCAAGAATGCCTGATAGGTGATGCTGTGTTTTTCCTAGTGCACCCTATCAGGAGTATGTTTGGTGGTTCCAGTTTCATCAGGCAGGGCCTGCTGGGTGCAGGGAGGGCCATCTTGATCTCTCCTTTATGAAACTTCCCGTCAGCCTTTTGTCTAATGATTTTATCCATGGGAGACCATTCAGGTAGGGCTTCTGCATCCCTGGATGGATACCGAAGCGCTGAAACCAGTGTTCTCATTGCTGCTGTCGCCCCCTTGCCTCTCTCGTGTCTCAGCAGAGTTCAGTGTAGGGGAGTAGATGCCAATCAGCGCAGGGAAGTGGGAGTGCTCTAGAGCTGGAACGCTCCCATTTTGGAAGGTGAGATTCCAGCTCATACTAAACTTCCCACAGGCACTGCTTTAAATGTTCCAAGACGGTGGGCAGTGTCACTGAAGGGAGAACATTTAAGTTCAGAATGTTTCTCATAGCGTTTACTGGAACACTAGAAATTGGGAGAGGTCTCTACAGCTGTTTACTTCATATGCTTTGCTCACCAAGGAAGTATTTCTGTGTGGAAAAATCTGATAGCCCCATCCCTGTACGTTTCGGGCACATCATTTCCCTTTTCTCAGCATGTACCTAGAGACTCTGCACTTCTCTCTTCATTGCAAAGTGCCCTCTCCCTTTCCACTTCTTTCATTTCCTTAACAACCGTGGGGGCTAATATTTCTGTTATTATTTTTTCATTTCATGAAATTCCAGACCGCTTTATGTCAATTTGTCAGTTTTCTGTCATGGTGTCAATTCTCATCCTTAAATATATACTCCCTAGAGATTGCTCTTACTATAACTGACCTGCAAAGACAACTTTCACAACTTGTTATTGCACTTGTGGGTCACTGCACCATTTCCTGGAGGACACAACTGGTGAATAGAAAGATGGTCAGCCCAGGCCAAATATTGGGTAGAGGAAACATACCTTGCCCATAACTTTTGGCCCCCTACTCTTCCTCCTTCACCTCTTCCACCCTTATCTCTTCCCTCACCACTAAATGCTTATTAGCTACATACATTTCTGCTCTTGAATCTCCATTCTCACCTTCAAGACAGAGGATGGCAGTTTTTATTTTTCTTTCCATCCGTACTGCAGACACTGAGGCACAGGAGTTTCCCAAAAGCAAATTGGGCACAAAAATAGTCTTCCTTAGATGAGTGGGTGTTGGTTGCCTGGAAGGGAGTGATACAGAGGAGGCTTGCCACAGGAAGGAAAGTGCTGTCTTACAGGGTAGAAGTCACTCTTCAAGCAAAGAGAATGCAGAAAGAAAGCTTTTGTCACTCTAGATGACTTGAAGGAGAATGTCTCTAGGGAAGGTGTTTTCTCCTCAATTCCTTTTCCGTTTAGTGTCTCCTCCTACTCCTTTCAAAGAACCTTAACTTTCCAGCTTACCCTGGCCTCAGCATAGGATGATGGTGGGAAAGAGGATGGTGAGATCTGGTGGAGGAGAAGACCTTACTCTCAGGACCTTAGGCATCTGCCTACCCTCCTGCCTGGGGCTCTTGGTGAAGGTCTGACTTCCCATTTGACCTGGACTGTTCTCTGGGCCTTGGAAGGATCAGGCTGGGCCCAAACAATGCTGAAGGCCCATCTCTTCCTCTTCACACCTGGGCTGAGGGCCATACTCGGCTTCTCTACCAAGTCCTTGAAAATTTTTGGTTGCCCTTTCTCTTCAGTTATAGCAGCCAACCATTTATTCAAGATCCAAGAGGCCATTTTACCTTTGGGGGACACTAGAGAACACAAGCCCAAGGCTCTAGAGAAGGAGGTAGGAGTCTGGGGTTCAGCTGCAGGCAGTGAGAGCTGTTTCTCTCCTCCCAGTCTGTTCTGCAGGGTGGTGGGTGTGGGTTGTGGGCGTGATGACATGCTCAGGAGAAGCAGAAAGATGGGTGCCTATGCAAGGGCCTGGACACTCTGGTCCTTTATTCTACTCACTCTGAACCACTGGATTCCTCTTTTTTCTGCCTCTGTTCTGACTATTTTTGCCCTGGCCTGCTCCATGAAAAGACACACATCTCTTCTAAACAGTGTGGATGAATTCAGGCTGATATAGCCTCCCCAGCCACCCCCAAATTGAGCATCAGAGGGATGGGGGGAGACTCATGACCTATTCAGTGACTTTCTGGGCTAGGATGGGGCCTTGGGCTCGTCTGATCAGCCTGGAATGCAAACGACACTAAGGAGCTAGCTGGGCCTGAATTTGGCGTGGCATGAAGCAGCTAACGCAGAGCCTGCAGCCTGGAGGCCAAGTGCACGCTGAGCTGTGAAGGCAGCTAACAACCTGGCCAGGGCCTACCTCCCCGGAGAAAATGGATTTGTTGTTATGGCAAAGCTGGACTGCCTTTTTGCTTATGAATTGTTCGTCTGAGCCTATCAAGAAAAGCCAAGCTGTTTCCAGGTGACCAAGTTTTCCTTTGCCCTAAAACCCCCAGGAGATAGAAGAGCTCAGCATTCTCTACAGCGTGTTTGATGTAAATGATCACATACAACCTGCTTTCAAGCAGCCACCGCAGCTGCATGATCATCCATAGGCACAAGACAGGTGCACAGGCTCCAAACAAAAAGATGCATCTTATGATGTCCTTGAGTTTCACCTGTGTTGTAGCATGTGACAAGACTTCCTCTTTCTTTTTTAACTTGTTTAAAGATGAAATTCTTATTTTTTTAATTTGACATTTTATTTTATTTTATTTTTTTCAATTATAGTTGATATTCAATATTATTTTATATTAGTTTCAGGTATACAGAGTAGTGTTTAGACATCTCTATAAATGTAGTGCCCACATGGCACTATATGAAGTTATTACAGTATTATTGACTATATTCCCTAAGCTGTACTTTACATCCCCACGACTACTATTTTTCCATGTATAAGACAACACTTTCATCTAAAATTGGTAGACAAATAACTGGGGGTCATCTTATACATGGCAGTAATCTGTGTATTGATTTCTTAGTGTTGGATTAGAAAAGTAAGGGTCATCTTATACATGGGGATGTCTTATACATGGAAAAATATGTATTTTATAACTACCAATTTATATATCCTACTCCAATCCCTTTCTTACCCAATCCCTCAACTCCCTCCCATCTAGTAACCATCAGTTTGTGCTCTGTATCTATGAGTCTGTTTCTGTTTTGTTTGTTTGTTTGGTTCCTTAGATTCCACATATAAGTGAAGTCATACGATATTTGTCTCTCTGTCTGACTTATTTTACTTAACATAATACCCTCCAGGTTCATCCATATTGTGCAAGTGGTAAAATTTCTTTCTTTCTTTCTTTTCCTTTGTGGCTTAGCAAAACAAGTCAAACTTCAAAAAGGCAAAACTATATGATTCCATTCATATGAAAACAGAAAATAGGAAGGAGGCTACAAAAGGCTTGGGGAGGTGGAGGAAGCATTGGTGTTTAATAGATATAAAGTTTTCATGTTGCAAGATGAAAAGGTTCTAGAGATCTGTTGCATAACAATGTGAATATACTTACTATTACTGAACTGGTTAAAATAGTTAAGGTAAATTCAGTATTTTGTGTTATTTACCACAATAAAAAAATTATTTTTAAATACACACACATGAGGCAGAGATAAAGACAGAGAGATGAGAGAGAGAGAGAGAGAGAGAGAGAGAGAGAGAGAGAGAGAGAGAGAGAGAGAGAGAGAGAGAAGAAGCAAAGAGACCAGAAGGGAAGGGAAGGGAATAGAGGGGAGAAGAGAAGAGGAGAAGAGAGGACAGGCGAGGAGAGGAGAGGAAGGCTCTGTGCAAGTGCCACAGATGCTGTCCTAGGTCTGAAGTGGGTGGACTGCTTTACTATTTGGATGTTTAATTTTAATTTTTCTCAAACAAAAGTCCTAAGGCTGTCCTAGATTGTTGTAATATCCAATTGTAAGAAGCCAAACTTGTACTCTGCACTGTTCCCTGTATGGTTAGGGAGATGGAGGACAGAGGGTACGACATGTATAGGCTGGAGACTTAGTTGAAAGGATATTAATGGAAGACACGAAGGTGTATTTTGTGTTGTTCCAAAGGTCAGAACCAAAGAGAAAAAATTACAGAGGGGGACATTTTGTCTTAGTATAAACAAATGTTTTTTAAGGTGTTCTATTTTTATTATGGCAAAATACAGAGGGTGCCAAAAAAGTATATGCACATTTTAAGGAAGGAGAAAACTGTATTAAAATTGTAATGCTCAATATATACTGATAACAAAAGATGAATACAAGTTACGTGTGACTTCTGCAATTACAAGAGGTGCTCACAGTGGTTACCATCAGTATTTATGTAATACGTAGATTGTATTTATTAAAATGTGTATACATTGGGGAAGTCAGGATGGTTCAGTGAGTTAAGTGCTAGCTTTGTAGCCCTAGGGACCAAAGACCAAATCCTGGTCCCGGCCCATGTGTACTCATGTGCATACACATGTGCTTCCTATGTGGGAGGCCCCCAGTTCAGTTCTTGCCTCCAGATTCTGCCCCTGGCTCGAGGTGGCATGCACCCAGCCCAGTTCCCACCCTGCACAGCCCCTACCCACCTGTGTGGAAAGATGTCGCAAAACTTATGACGTACAACTGTGGAGACTGCTCTAGGCTGTCCTCCTTCTCTCTGTTTCTCTCTGTCTCTGTCAAAAATAATTTTAAAAATGTGTATACACTTCTTTTGCACCCCTGGTATGCATAAAATAAAACCATTTTAACAATTTTTAAGTGCACAACCAGTGGTATTAAGTATAATACAGTCACACTGCTGTGCAACCATCACCATTATCCATCTCTAGGACTTCCCCATCTTCCCAAACTGAAACTTAGTATGCATAAAACAGCAACTCCTGTTGCCCTTCCATCCAGCCACTGACAACCACCACGCTACTTTCTGTCTCTATGAGTTTGTCTCACTTCATACAAGTGGAATCATATAGTATACGACCTTCTTTGTCTGCCTCCCTTCATTTAGGAACATCCATGCTGTAGCACGTGTCAGAATATTCTTCCATTTTAAGGCTGAATAATATTTCATTCTATGTATATACAACATTTTGTTTATCCATTCATCTATCAATGGACATGTGGGTTATTTCCACCTTTGGGCAACTGGGAATATGCTACTATAAACATGAATGTACAAGTATCTATTTGAGTCCTTGCTTTTAATTCTTAATTTTTTTCTTTAGCATCTTTAAAAATATTTTTAATGAACTAAACCAATGAAGGGCCTACCTGTTCATGAAGACTTTAACTTCCTTTTTGTTACAGCTAATAACATTCCTGCAAATGCCCAGGCTTCAAAGATACCCTGGAAGAGACCCATCTCTGAGTAGGAAATTTAACTAGTCAGTGATTCCTAAATCCAGCTTACATACATCTGAATCACATGGTTAGCATCTAAACATTATGGATGCCTAGAAATCTGGTAGATACCACACTAACCAAGTGGTTAAATTTAATATCCTGGATGATGAGACAAACTGACATAATGTGTCTCCTAATATAAGGCAAATTATCTATGTAGCATTCCTGACAAGAAAGTTCAACCTAAATCTAATCACAAGAAAACAATTCTCCAAATTGAAGGAAATCTGTAAAACAAAAAATGGTAATAAAGACAAAGAACGAGAAAAAGAGACAGTTCTAGGTTAGAGAAGACTGAAGGGACATAAAAACTAAATGTATTGGGGGTTATTGATTAGATTCAAGATCATAACACAACTATCAAGGACATTATTGGAAAAAAAAACTGGGAAAGTTTGAATATGGACTTTTAGATAATAGTATTGCACTAAAGGTAAATCTCTATGATCATTATATTGTGAATGGGTAGGTGAAAATTTTTGTTCTTAGAGCAAAAATGTGGAAATATATAAAACTAAAGAGAAATTTTGTTTGCAACTAATTCTCGAGTGTTCAAAGAATAAATGTGTGTGTACATAGATATATAGAAAGAGATAATGTAGAAAAATATTACTAACAGTGAACCTAGATGAAGCTGTTATAAACACAGTCGTTTATTGAACTATTCATGAAATATTTACATTGGGTTAAAAAAGTTTAAACAAATCAACAGCTAAGAAATGACAATAACCAGAACGCCACTTGAGAGCTTCAGAACCTACACCTCCTGGGGCAATGAGCTGCATTTTTTTGTGAGTCCTTCATAAGATCCTGACACAACTAGTAGAGCACTAATCTGCACACCAATACGCATGAACCACGGAGTGAGACCCTCCTTTAGGTACCTTTGCCCTGGAAATTCTGTGATTTTCTTGAGAGCAGGATTTCTAATAAGTAGCAGAAAAGACATCATGCTGATGTCCAATAGGTTAACAATTAGAACCAAAAGGAAAATGAACGCCTACATCTCTGAAATATGTAGCAGATAAGTCAAATGTTTAAATAGAAAAAAGTGAAAACATGAAATCACCTAAAGAATATATGATATAATTTCTTAATTCAATCTTGCAATGAAGAAGGTCTTTCTAAGGAAGACACAAAACCTAGAAATATAAGCTATTGAAAAAATGTGTCTATATAAAAGTAAAAGAAAAAATTCTTTATGGCTAAAAATAGTTCAAAAAAAGACAAAAAACAAACTACAAAAACAGATGGCTAAAGCTAACTTACTGAATATATTAATAATCACATGAAAACACACACAAATACTTCTTAGACATACTAAAAAGTTTGTCAGCTGTTACCCATAATAAGACAAGTGGATATTAAAATTAGCCGAGGTATCATTTTTCACCTTCTGGATTGGCAATGTTCTAAAGTCTAACACCGCACTGTTTTTGCAAAGGCTTTAAAAAGGTAATTTCATGCATTGCTGGTGGAGTTACAAATGATGCAACCTCTTTAGAGGTCATTCAGCAAATCAATCAAAATTAAAAGCCATACCTCTCTGTCCAAAAATTTGACTTCTAGGAATCTAGTCAACAGATATATTCATACATGTGTTCAAAGATGTTGAAATAAGACATTAAGTGTAGCAATTCTGAAGTAAAAGTCTGGAACAATCTAATAAACTATTAATAGAACATTAAATAAACATTGGAACATTTATTTATATAATGGTATCTATATATTGGAACATCTACTATATATTGCATAGCTCTTAAAAATTAGACAAATATGTACTGATGTGGATTTTTTGTAATAAAAAAAGCAAGATGGTGAGCAGGTTCTATAGTACATGCCCTTTTATGTTAAAAATAAGGACACCCTGTGTATGTGTGTGTGCATGTGCACGCACATATACATTTTATGTTTGTATATCAAAAAATGTTATGGAAAGTATATAATAAATGATTAGTAGTCATTATCTCTAACTTGGGTTCTAGGGTAGGATACTCTTCTCAAACCATGAAATAAGCAAAATTTTAAAACGTGATTTTCATGGTAGGTGAGGGCATAGAATAAAGCTATTCTCTGAGACGGCAGTTGATTGGGTAGGTTGGTCCCGCCTTTTTAGAGGTCAATTTGACAATGCCTGTGAGTTTTTAAATGCTTGTACCCAGTTACCCAACAATTTCAATTTCGGTGGGAATCTATTTATACCGGTAGGTAATACCCAGTGATAAACTGGGGGCTAATTAAGAAGTTAATCAATATGAATAATTAAGAAGTTAGACACCATGATAGAAAGTCTGGCGGTCTATTTAGATGTGGGATTAAGACTAAGCAACTGTGGGAATTGCAATCCCTAATAGAACATAAATATAAATAATGACAATGTAAAAGTAATAATATGATGAACAAAAAACAGAAGACAGCAGGAAGAGAAGTGGGAGGATAGGTGGTAATTCAGATCTCACAGCAAAGCGAGTTAATTCAGTCTGTCATATTGGAAGCATATAGTTAAAAAATAAATTTGTCAGTGTCTTAATGATTTACATAATCTCTTTCCCTCCCCTGCTTTTCTTTTTCTATAATCAACTTGCCTAACTTTACAGGTATCATTGAGGATAAAACAGCTCTCATGGTAAAGAGACATTGACCCAATGTCCATCACTCCTTCAGGTGACTCAGGGCCATGGCACATGCCTGAGTATGTTGTGCATTGCACAGCACTGAGACAGACCCTTCACAGGAGCTGTGACATGGATGGGCCCCCAGGGCTGGGCAGTGCTCACCTGTACAACTGCACATGACAATACAAGTTTAGCACTTCCTTTTCTCCTATAATAAAATTCAAGTATAGTTAAAGTCAGCACTTTCCCATGAAATGTAGCATACATAAAGTAACCTCATTGAACACAGTGGTTTTCTTCAGAGCAGCAGCATCGTATGGCAGTTAGAATGCAGGCTTGAGAGTCGGGCTGCCGAGGGTACTACCACTGACTAACTGGGCGATTTGGGGAAAATGACTTAGCCTCTCTGTATCCCAGCTTCTTCATCCATCAATCCTACTAGTTATAGCCCAAATGGTGGCTGTGACGATTTAATGATGTAATCTACGTAAAATGTTTAGCTGTGAAACAAAGAAGATGAGCTGGAAGTCAAACACATTCAAACTGATTGTGAGGAGAGGCGCCAGATGAAGGACACTGGTCCCCAGCACTGCTCTGTGACCCCACAGGGCGGGCTCATTTGATTCTAGTTCAGTAGAGAATTCTGTTCACCTCAGGGCTTTGCCTGTGTTCCCATATCCCACGGTGTAAGGTTGCAATATGAACATCCTGGCATGAACCTTTTAAATGTCCAGCAAATACAACCAACAGAACAAATCTTGTACATGTTTTGCTTTTCTTAAAAAAAACAAAAGAGCTTTATATTTTAAAGATGGTACATAGAAGCTATTATAGCCCCTTTATTCAGTATGCATGCCAAGTAAATTCTAAGTTTTAACATTTATGAATTGCTCTGCAGAGTCTTAGTGCTGGTGGCACGTTGTAGTTGATGTGAAAATTTGATCACCAGCTGGGTATCTGGTGACTTGTGATTTCCCCTCTGAGAGGCAAAGGGCTGTTGTAGCTTCTTTACTGTGTTAAGCTCCTTTGTCACCAAGAAAAGTGATGAGAGTGTGAACAGCAGATAGTAGAAACAGCCCTAACCAACATTGTAAAGCATTTTCTGTGTGCATTATTTATTGTTTACACCAGGGAACAAGAATCCATTCTGCTTGGAGAATGGAGGCTCATTAAGGAAGATATGGTGCCAAGGTATCATCAAAACTCAATATCTTCCTGCCTAAAATTCAAGCAAGCCTCATAAAATTAGACACTTAGTGAGTCTTCAAATCCCTAACTGGGGGCGGGGGGGGGGGTGAGGGTGGGGTTGCTCACAGGATCCCACATGTGTATTTAAGCAGAATTTAATACAGCTGGCAATCTCTGCTGACTAACCCTCTCAGATTCACTACTGCTTTCCAGAAGCATCCCTCTAGCATCGTACTTTGGCCATCACTGGTCTGTCTGTCAGCTTCCCAACCATGGGCCAAGGGGGTCTCGCACATGCACATTCATGAAAAGTGCCCTAACATATTTTCTAGGAACAAAAGAATCCACCCCTAATTCTGTAAGGCTGAGTTCTGCTTCCTTCTTCGAGGTCCTGTGGATTCACTTCCTATATTTGCCTTTGTGTACCTCTCTCATTACTTTGCTCAAGATTCCAGGTTATAGGAAGGGACAGCAGCTCCTCATATTTCAACACTATCCCACATTCTTTTAGAGACTTAACATTTCAAAATAGATTTTTTTTAAATAGCTATAATAGTCACATGATTTAAAATTCAAAAGTTACAAAAGAGTATACAGTGAAAACTTTCTCTTCTTCCTTTGACTTCCACCCACCCAGATCCCTTCTTCAGAGGCAACTGATGTTATCACTTTATAGTGTCTCCCTTGCTTTTTCAACTAACATATAAGCATATTATATGTAAACTTCTACTTCTTATTTTTGCACTTGACAATGTGTGTTCACTTTATGAAGGAACGATCTATCTGGGAAAGACGTCTCTCTCTGGACAGCTGTAGGAAGTGCCCATGCCATCTAGGAGGGAAAACAATCTATCTGCCAACTTGCATAGTCAAGTGTGGGGAGATGGCTCTCACAGCCAGATCACCCCCATATCCTCTACACTCTACAGGATCGACAGTAATGAGGTAACTTAATTCCAAGACTGGTACTGGATAGATAGTAGGTCTCAATACATATTTACCAATCAATCAATACCCGAAAACTTCTGAACCTACAGAATTAAGAGTAAACATGTTGGGGAAGCTGGGATGGCTCAGTGGGTTAAGTGCTCATTTTGTAGCCCCGAGGACCAAGGATCAAATCCCGGTCCTGGCCCGTGTGGACCCATATGCTGAACTGGGGAGTGCCCCCAGTTCAGTTCTCACCAGGGTGAGACCCCGGCCCAGTTCCTGCCCTGTGCAGCCCCACTCCCACCTGTGGAATAAAACTATGTGGAAAAACCAATGATGTGCAACTATGGAGACTGTTCTGGGCCCTCCCCCTTCTCTCTGTCTCTGTATCTCTCTGTCAAAAACAATAAAAATAAATCTTTAAAAAAAAAGAGTAAACATGTTGCAGAACTGGCAAAAAACTGTTTAGAACCTATTGCAAGGTTTTCGTGGTGAAAAACGTTTATTGTTATCTTTTTCTTGAGCCAAGGGTACATCCTCTACCAACACACACAGGTCCAGGGCCTGGCATGACTGGGCAAAACTGTCACCACGAGCAGCAGGAAGCAGCTGGACCCTGAGGAAGACTGCAAACCAGAGCCCACGGAGGTGGCAGGGCAGGTCTTGGGAGAAGCATCAAACACCAGTGTGAAGAGCAAGGAAGAGACTGGAGACTGCAGGTGGGGCAGAAACTACGATGTAAAAGATCAAGAACTAGGGGGGCAGCAGAAGATAGGGCCAGACAATGTGCTCAGGACGTTGGATAGGAAACAAGGATGGGTACTAAGGAGTTTGTTCCCACTGGCTGTCTAGCTGGGGAAGCATCTACCAGTGCCTCTAAGAGTCCTGGGCCAAGTACTAGGTGGTGTATTACTTGAATGCACGTGACCTGGCAAACCATACCCCTTTAAAGGTACAGCTGCACACTTCATGTATAGTTAAAGCCCTGCTAGGATGCCCACTTGATTGGTCCATTTAACAGTCATCAAAGAAAATCAGTCCCACTGTTTTAAACTACACATACTATAGGGTCAAGAGTGAGATCTTTTCTTTAAACAGGAATAAAACAACTGGAACAAAGCACTTTAATGTAAGGACCTTACAAATTATAGGTTAGGGAATGCCAGGATGGCTCAGCAGGTTGAGCACTTGCTTTACAGCCCTGGGGTCTGAGGATCAAGTCCCAGCCTCAGCCTGTGTGGACCCATGTGCTGAACTTGCTTGGGTGCATGCGGGAGACCCAGCCTAGTTCCTGCCCTGCTCAGCCCTGAGCCCACCTGTGGAATGAAACTATGTTGAAAACTAATGATGTGCAAATATGGAGACTGCTCTGCCCCCCGGCCCCTCTTCTCTATGTCTGTGTCAAAACAAACAAACAAACAAAACAAATAAAAAACAATAAAAATAAACCTTTTATATATATAAAAAAAGAAAGAAATTACAGGTCATGTTGGTATGCAGCCATGAACTATTTAGCTGAATAGTGATTGACATTTTCTTTGATGACTTGCAAAGAAGTCCTTCAGGTTACCTTCATGATTAGGTTATCAGAATCAGACTGAAATAGGGGAAGCTGGGATGGCTCAGCTGGTTAAGCACTCGCTTTGCAGCCCCAGAGCCCGAGGATCAAATCCCAGCCCAGGTAAACCCATATGCTGAACTGGGGAGTGCCCCCAGCTCAGTTCTTGCCGGAGCCTATGTGGGAAGCTCTTGGCCCAGTTCTTGCCCTGCACAGCCCCGTGCCCACCTGTGGAGTGAAACTATATGGAAAACTAATGTCAACTATGGAGACTGTTCTGGGCCCTCCCCCTTCTCTCTGTCTCTCTCTGTCAAAAAACAATAAACATAAATCTTTAAAAAAAAAAGAAAAAGAAAAAGAATCAAACTGAAATAGCAGGCAGCCCATCGTTAAGCCTGGGGGTTTTGTCGCCAGACAAGGAGACAGCAGAGAGTCTGTAATGACCAGTCAAAGAGCTGACCATCAACATTTCTCTCCAGGAGAGTTCTGCTCATGGCTCCTTTCTAGCATGTCTCAGGGATGACATAAATCTGAGAGCTACTGTGACAGGATAATCCCACTGACTGAATCCAAACAAGCAGAAGACTCAAATAATCAAAATTAGCTTCTAAGCATGTTCTTTTATGAGAATGTAACAGAAGTCTAGAATCAGCTATCAGGGACATATTCATTAGACAGCTTCAGGGCATATGTTGGGCCCTGGGCACTTACATTTCCTAAACCAATAGTACTGCACAGTGATAATGACAGCAATAAGGTCCTTGAAGATCCTAAAGCTCTTCTAAATTGCCAAATTGCAAACTAAATTTAATAGTATCAATAGTAATGCATTTTGTTGAGTTCTAGTTCTTCAAATGTTGGTAACCTGAGTAAGACCATAATAAACACCTCAGTAAGGGAGAGAAATTAATCACAACACATCAGGTCTGTATCATGCCAACTAAATAAGAGTTTACCAAATCTAGAAGTGCATTAAAAAGTCACTACTGCCAAAGATAGAGCTCTCCTCTTCCACTATAGACTATTAAGCTCATACCTAAACCACACTTTGAATATGAGTACTTTTATATGAATAGTTTGTCAATTCAGCAGTGTTCCTCCCTGCAACAAACTATTGTGACTTGAGGCCAAGCAAGAGCAAACCAACCTCTTGTGAAGTCTTGTTCCAGAGTGGACAAAGGTTAAGGCTTATTATAGAACAGCTAAGGTTTCACACACTACGTCAAAAGTCCTTATATTTAGAAACCTTACTCAATTTACCTTGTGCATTGTCAGCCCTCTCCATCACTCACTGCTGGCTAGACTCTAGTAGACCCAACAGTGAGCACTCCGTGGCTTTGTTTGCTTCCCACGTTCCCACACACCATGAACCTTTGGACTGCTTTGATCCCCACCCTCTACTTCCCCCGCCTTCCTGAACCCAAGTGATTCATTCCCGCAATGGCTACCACCCCACAAGCACACCGCTCCCTCTGTTCCCTTAGGTGTCTGTTTTTAGGTGTCCCCAAAACAGCCATAGCTATTTATTTTTATGTAGTTCTTCTAGAATTTGTTCACCTTCTGCTATCTTGATATTTTGAAGGTGAATTTGTACATTAGGCATTTGTCGAAAGTACATTTTTCCCCCTGTGCATGCTTTCACAGCTACCTACTACCCACTGCTTTAGATCTCTTGCAGCAGAAAAATTAAGAATTCGGCAGATTAAGTAGACCATAAAGAGGAGTGATTGTTGGTGGAGATATGACAGAGGGCAAAGACCAAATGGGCCTCACCATTACCACCACCATCACCATCATCATCATCATCATCATGGTAAAGAGGAGAAGCTAACAATTTGTGTGCCAGGGCTTCATCATCATCATCATCATCATCATCATCATCATCATGGTAAAGAAAAGAAGCTAACAATTTGTGTGCCAGGGTCTCTCCGGGCTCTTTGTGGGCATCACCTTACTGAATCCTTACAGTAGTTCCTGGACGGGACAGCTGTTACAGTCTCCACTATACATATGAGGAAACAGGCTTTGAGAGACTGACTAGACCATTTTAAGGCCCTTAAAAGGACAATCCCATATTCAGATGGGAAATGCAACTAAGCTTTCCTAAACCAGCTGAGTGCTGCAAATGGCTGAAAGGTTGTATGTAAATCAAGTTTTTGAAAATCAAATCCTTTTCTAAATTCACTAGGGAAAAAGAAAATATAATTGCAACATGATTAATTCCAATAGATCTATTTGGTAAAGTTAAATTTTTATATACATGACTACCTTAGAATTGGGTTCAACTACTGGGCCCTGCCCCTCAACCCCACTCCTGACCCGCTTAGCCCAAATTCACTCCTTGTTAACAGTGTGGGTAATTTGTGATCCAGACAGAAGACCCATATCCCATTGGCCACGCCAGGCATTGTGGCTGGAGGGTGCAGAATTCAGTGTTCCGATAGGAGGAGGAACAGGAGAACTAAAATATGCATGAAGCCAACTCTTACCAGTGGCTAATTAATTACTCAGCCCACTACTTATTGCCCAGCTGCAGCAGCAAGATGAAGATAACAATGCTTTGAGTCAAAGACCCTTCAATCTTCAGAGGATTTCTACTTCTTTTTTTTTTTAAGATTTATTTATTGTTTTTGACAGAGAGAGAGAGAGAGAGAGAGAGAGATACAGAGTCAGAGACAGAGAGAAGGGAGAGGGCCCAGAGCAGTCTCCATAGTTGCACATCATTGGTTTTTCCACATAGTTTCATTCCACAGGTGGGAGTGGGGCTGCACAGGGCAGGAACTGGGCCGGGGTCTCACCCCAGTTCAGCATATGGGTCCGCACGGGCCGGGGCCGGGATTCGCTCCTCAGTCCCCAGGGCTGCAAAGTGAGCGCCTAACTCACTGAGCCATCCTGGCTTCTCCTATAATTTTTTTTTTTTTTACGATTTATTTTGATTGTTTTTGACACAGAGAGAGACAGAGACAGATAGAAGGGGGAGGGCCCAGAGCAGGCTCTATAAGTTGCATATCATCAGTTCTCTACTTAGTTTCATTCCACAGGTGGGCACAAGGCTGTACCCGGCTGGGGTGGGGTGGGAGCCAAACTGGGGGCCTCCCACATGGGAAGCTCGACCCAGTGAGAACCAAACTGGGGCACACCCCAGTTCAGCATATGGGTCCACACAGGCAGGGCAGGGATTCAATACTCAGTTCCTAGGGCTACAAAATGAGCACTCCATCCACTGAGCCATCCTGGCATCCTCACTCAGAGGATTTCAAGTAGCTTCATGAAGGGTCTCTGTCTCAAAGCACCATTAATAAATATCATAACATTATGTGTCCATGCAGCCTCTCCTACAGATTAAATCAGGTATATGTACCTACAATCTCACCAAGAGTTCACTAACATTCTGCCGGATCTGGAAGGAAGGACCGTCAACCCCAACTGCAGATAACCTTCAACTCAACTGTCAGCACTAACAGGGACCGCCTGACTGCAGGGAGCCACTTTGCCCAAGGTCATGTCCTTCCCAGAGGACTCCAGAGACTGACGGAAGAAGGGTTGTTTATAAAGGCCCAGTCATATTGGCCCAGTCTGGGAGAACTGTCAGGCCATTTTAGATTAAGAGCTCTTCATGGGGTTGACTGAGACTGGGAAGCTCCATGGCCACTCAACCATTCTGTTCCTCCCTCTCTCTTCTATGCATGATGATCCCAGGAATGTGCCCTAATAAACATCCTTCACACTACATTTCATCTCAGAGTCTGCCTCCCAGAAGTCTCAGTGTTCAAAAAGAATCTACACAAACGATAGCAAAATGGAAGTTATTATATTAAGTTATTATTGCCACAATTATTCTAGTTAGCCTCATATTTATTGTATCTAAAATCTAGGAAGCTAGGGAGATCCAAGATGGCGGCATGAGAGGAGAACGCCGATAACTGCCTGGGAAGGGCCTTGTGAACAGAGGGGAATCCACAGGGGAAACCCTGAGAAGAAACCTCAACTAAGAGAACCACACAACGC
>PVKE010035477.1:0-16837 GCA_004027555.1 Craseonycteris thonglongyai | reverse complement strand
CATAGGTCTCTGTGTCTTTGTAACTTTCAGTTTTATATTCCACCTATAAGTGAGGTCATATTTTTCCGGATTCTTTCATTCTGACTTATTTCGCTTAATAAGATGGTCTCTAGGTCCATCCATGTTGCCAGAAATGACTGTATTTCATCATTTTTTATCGCTGAGTAGTATTCCATTGTGTAAATGTACCACATCTTCTTTATCCAGTCATCTATCGAAGGGCATTTTGGTTATTTCCATGTTCTGGCCACTGTGAACAGTGCTGCGATGAACATGCGGGTACAAACATCTTTAAAGATTAAGGTTTTCAGGTTTTTTGGGTAGATGCCCAGTAGAGGGATGGCTGGGTCATATGGTAATTCCATTCGTAATTTTTTGAGGAATCTCCACACAGCCTTCCATAGTGGTTGTAAAGTATGATTTTTAATGTGGTTCTAGAAGCAATAATGGCATTGCATGAAGCATTTCTTTTATTCTAGAACCTTTCTTTAGGAGACCTATGTAAGTCTAATAACATAACTTGGCTTACATTTAGAGAAAGAAGTAATTGAGGATTTAACTTGATATTTTATGGCATTATGACTGTTCCACAATAGAAAGTTTTTGGTGGAGGGTTGTTATAAATTATAGTATTCTGATTTTTTTAGACTGGGAGACCAACAGTTATTATAAGCTGGGAAGAAATCTCTCAAATTTGAAGACCAAGATAAGAATTTTAGTGTACAAGTTAAAGTGTTTATTACACAAAAAATAGAGATGAGGTCTTTTTTCCATAAAAATTATAGAATGGTTTCATTAAAGTCTTGGAGCCCTATTTAGAAAATTTAAAGATTGTATATTTTGTACTATATGAACTTTGTGCATTTGAAATATGGGTGACATCTCCACACAACTTTTCTGGGAGTTATTTGTACTGAATAATGTATAAGGGCAGTCTGGAAAAAAATCCAGCCATTGTCAATATAATGAGAATGGCTGCGTGGCTGGATATTTTCTGGGCAGCCCTTCTATGTATGAGTAATGGAATTGCTCTGCAGCACATTCTCACCTCCACAGAATGTTGTCTTCTCTAGTATTGCACCTCCTGCTTTCAATTTCTGTGCTGTGTGCTTACACACAAAGATCCGATATTGAATCTTTGATGGTGACTGGAAAGGTGGGGAAGAATATTTGAGAAGTAAAAATCCTTGGCTATTTGGGAAATAGTTTATGACACTAAGCATCTCATTGTAGTAGAGTTGTATAAATGCTATTTTTGCATAGAACTTACCTCTAGGATTACTGTCAGGGATGCCCTTATCTCTGTGGGGACAAGTGGGCAGCCAGAGTGAATCAGTTTTACTTAAAGAGTATTAGAAGGAGAGGGGAAGCTGGGATGGCTCAGTGGGTTAAGCACTCACTTTGCCTCACCTGGGACCCAGGATCGAATCCCAGCCCTGGCCCGTGAGGACCCATGTGCTGAACTGGGGAGTGCCCCCAACTCAGTTCTCTCCCTGTCTCTGTATCTCTCTCTCTCTCTCTCTCTCTCTTTCTCTCTCTCTGTCAAAAACAATAAGAAAAAATTTTAAAGAGTATTAGAAGGAGGAAAGAGGGAGAAATTTAAGTAACTTAACTGGAAAGCAATTTAAAATATTTTTACATATAAAGACACAGCTAACCCCGAGGTCCATTAGTTTAGTACCTATGCTTTCTTCTATGTCGTTAATTGTTTCAGGTCTTATGTTTAGGTTTTTGATGCATTTTGAGTTAATTTTGGTATATGGTGATAGCTGTCTAGTTTTATTCTTTTAGTGGTGCCTTTCCAATTTTCCCAGCCAGCACTATTTATTGAAGAGGCTTTTTGGGGGGATGCCAGGATAGCTCAACAGCTTGAGCACGTACTTTGCAACCTCAAGGTCCAGGGATTAAATCCCAGCTCCGAAATTCTGGGTACAGCGCAGCTGGTAGCTGCTGAGTGGCTTGGCAGCAAAGGTTCTCACCTCCCATGTAGGAGCCCCCAAATTTGCCCCTCTGCTATGAGGCCCCACATCCACTGTGTGAAATGAAACTGTGTCACAACTAATGATGGGGCCTTCTCCCTTCTCTCTCTCTCACATCCACCTCTCAAATAATAAAATTAAAAAAAAAAAAAAAAGGAGGGGGGAGCTTTTTTTTCTCTATTGTATGCGTTTGGCTCCTTTGTCAAAAATAATTTGCCCATTCATACGCAGGTTTATTTTTGGGTTCTCAATTCTATTCCACTGTTCTGTTTGCCTGTTTTTCTGCCAATACTATGCTGTTTTGATTTTTGCTTTGTAGTACAAATTGAAGTCACAGAGTGCCATGCTTCCAGCCTTGATGTTTTGCTTCTTTGTTTTGTTTTGTTTCTGTTTTTCAGGATTGCTTTGGCTACTCCAGGTCTTTTGTGGTCCCATACAAATGTGATAATTTTTTGTTCTGTTTTTTAATAAATGCTATTGGGATTTTGATGCAAATTGCATTAAATCTGTACATTGCTTTGGGTAATATGACCATTTGAACTGTGTTGATTCTTTCAGTCTATGAACACAGAGTATCATTTCATTTCTTTGTGTCTTCTTCAATTTCTTTTAATAGTGTCTCATAGTTTTCAGTGTATAAGTCTTTCACATCCTTTGTTAAGTTTATTTCTAGGCTATTTTTTTGTTTGTTTTGTTTTTGCAATTGCCAAAGGTATTGTTTTTCTCATTTTTTTTCCTAAAGTTTCATTGTTAGTATATAGGGATGCAATGGATTTTGTATGTTGATTTTGTATCCTTTAACTTTACTTGTGTTTATTGTTTCTAATAGTTTTTTGGTGGGGTCTTTAGGGTTTTCTATATAAAGAATTGCGTCTTCTGCAAAAAGACAACTTGACTTTTCTTCTTTCCCAATTTGAATGTGTTTTATTCTTTCTTTTGCCTAATTGCTCTGGCTAGGACTTCCAATACTATGCTGAGTAACAATGGTGAAAAGAGACCCTGTCTTGTTCCTGATTTTATTTTATTTTATTTTTCTAAAGATTTATTTTATTGTTTTTGCCACAGACAGAGAGAGACAGAGACAGAGAGAGACAGAGAGAAGAGGGAAGACCCAGAGTAGTCTCCATAGTTGTATGTCACCAGTTTTCTACATGGTTTTGTTCCATATAGGTAGGCAGGGGCTGTGCAGGGCAGGAACTGGGCTGTGGGCCTCCCACATGGGAGGTATGTTTCCTCGAGCCAGTAGCTGAACAAGGGGAGCAAGAACCAAACTGGGAGCCTCCCGCATGGGAAGAACACACCAGTTCAGCTTATGGGTCTGTACAGACTAGGCTGGGGCTGGCAATCAATCCTTGGTCCAAGGGCTGCAAAGAGACCACTTAACCCACTGAGCTATATCAGCTTCCCCTTGTTCCTGATTTTAGAGGGAAAAGTTTCAGTTTTTCCCCATTCAGTATGACATTAGCTAAGGGTTTGTCATATATGGCTTTTATTATGTTGAGTACTTTTCTTCTATACCCATTTTATTTAGTGTTTTAATCATAAATGGATGTTGTAACTTGTCAAATGTTTTTTTCTGCATCTATGATTATGATCATATGATTTTTATCTTTTGTTTATGTGGTGTATCGTATTTATCAGTTTGTCTATGTTGAATCATCCTTGTGCCCTTGGAATGAACCCCACTTGATCATGATATATACGGTAATGTTTAAAATGTATTGTTGTGTTTGATTTGCTAGTATTTTGTTTAGGATTTTTGCATCTGCATTAATTAGAAATATTGATTTATAGTTTTATTTTTTGTGTGTTATTCTTACTAGATTTTGGTATTAGAATAATGTTGGTCCAATAAAATGAGTTAGAAAGTATTGCTTCTTCAATTTTTTTAGAAGAGTTTGAGGAGGACAGGTATCAAGTCCTCTGAATATTTAGTAGAATTCATTAGTGAAACTATCTGGTCCTGGATTTTTGCTTTTGGGGGGTTTTTTGATGATTGTTTCAATTTCCTTACTGTGGATCAATCTATTTTCCAGTTCTTCATGATTTAGTCTAGGAAGGTTATATGTTTCTAAGAACTTGTTCATCTTTTCTGGCTTATTGAATTTGGTGGGATATAGTCCTTTATAGTATTCTTGTGTGATCCTTTATAAAGTTAAGAACCAAATAATTTCACTCATGTGGGATATAACACTGAGAGCAACAAACAACAAAAACAAGCAAAAGAATCACAAACACAGAACAACAGTTTAGTGGTTGGTTACCAGAGTATAAGAGGGGCAGGAGGTGGTAGAAGAGGATAAAGAGGGTCAAGTATATGGTGATGGAAGAAGAACTGACTCTGGTTGGTGAGCACACAATGCCGTAAAATAAACAATGGTAACTATGAGACAGCAGCAGCCTTCACCCACAGCCACATAGCAGCTCTGTTCTTGAGGTTCCCTCCACAGCAAGTGCTCATGAGCCTAGTTTGCAGATGGGGAAACTTGGGCCCAAAGAAATGAGGTAGCCAGTAAAGGTCTCATACTTAAGGCAGGAGCCACAATACAGATGCAGGCAACCTGATGAATTTAAAGGAATGCCATTTTAGGAATACTTTGGAATGGAAACACCAGTCAATAAGCAGGATCATAAAGGCTGAAGCTCCTCTCTTTGAGGCGTTTTAAGATTCTGATCTAAAGAATTCTCATTGCTTCTCGGCCTTTGGGCTAAGATCAAGTGATCTAAAGAATTCTTGACTAAGTAAAGAATGATTCATTTCTCAAAATACTTAAAAAAATTAATTGTTGAATTTATTGAGGTGACATTGGTTGGTAAAAATTACATAGGTTCTAGGTATACAATCCCACATAACATTGTCTAGGTATTGCATTATGTGCTCACCACCCAGAGTCAGTTCTCTTTCCATCAGCATATGTTTGATGCCCCTCTCTGCTCCCCTACCCCAAACCCCTTACCCTCAGGTAACTACTGAACTATTGACTGTGTCTATGAGATTTTGTTTCATTGTTACTTTCAATTTTATATTCCACATATAAGTGAAGTCATATGGTTCTTGATTTTTTCAGTCTGATTTATCTCACTTAATATGATGCTTTCAATGATGCATGTGTATTTGTATATGGTAGACTCTCTGTTAACTAGAATTCAAGTAACTGGCAATATTCCCCATGGGTACCAGTTAACTGAGAGTCTCCAGTACCATCTTTACATCTGCTAAGATCCATTCTATGCTATATAAAATTTGTGAAATAATAGAAATATTCAAGTGCTTCCTAAGTGTCAAGACCTTTTCTAAATGTGCTACATGTATTATTGCTTTATTATAACCACTTTATGAAGTTATTATGATTAATATGCCCATTTTATTGATGAAAAAACTGAAGTAGAGGGAGATGAGATAATTTGCATAAAGCCACCCATTACTTGTAGGATCAAGCAGTCTGATGCTAGGGCCATTTTCTCTTTACCCTGATTCTAAATTGCTTAAGGGAGGTCAGACACTGAGGCCCACCCTGTATAAAGGGGCTGCCTGTCAATGGTCTGCTGGTCTGGGGAGATCTGTGCCCTGAAACCTCTGTCTTGTGGTACCCCAGAAATTTTATTCCTTCTTGAGGAATTCAGGAAGTCCACGCTTTATCCTCTGTTTGGAATAACCTAGACCAAAAGTGGGCAATTCAATTCTGTTTTGAACTGAGGAGGATTAGAGGATAAAATTCAACCTTAAAACCTAGTAATTAACCTCACTATGCGATAAGGTTGTAGCTTCTATGGAGTCAAAACTTTGTTTTCTAGACATGAAATGTTTCTAAGATTTGCCCCTGAAAGTTTATAAGAAAAAGAAGGAAACTGAGAGAAAATGGCTAATGCTGACCTAGTTTTCTAAGCAGGACAAGGCTTTGAGGGTAATTTCTGGCATTTATGCCTCCTGTGACGCACAGGCAATAAACGACAGTCCTTTAAAAATGGCAATGGCTTATCAAATTCTTGGACCTCAAGCAGGGAAGAAAAGCGATTTCTCTATACTTGTAATGTCAAGAGGATGCATACTCAGAGACCTCTGTTATAAAAGAGGAATTGTTTATGGCTATTGAAAATTCTTCACAGAACTGTCCATCAAACTTTATGAAATGTGTGCTACTTAGGTATCAGCTTTCTGGATCTCATTTTCTTTCCAGAGCATTCAGAATGAAACCCTTTCTTTTATGGCTGGATTCCCATGAATAAATTTAGAGCTGTTTTACTTTCTCTTCCTCTGTTTGTCCCTGTTTTTGTTGACTCTCTTGACATTGTTTTTTTTCTTTTTTTCATCCCTATTCTGAGACTATACTCAAACTCGGTGTTTTCTGAAAATAGACTCTGGTCCAACTGTGTCAGAACAGGCTAGGGTGCTTATTAAAAATTCATGTTTCAGGCCTTAATTGTTAAATGTTAATTAAACACTTTGCTTGTAGAAATAAAAATGTTAACAAAACATCCAAATTTCTATCTATATGGCTCTGTGGACCATTTCTCACCCTGTATCTCTCCACACTGGTATTCAACCCACCTCACCCTTCAGAGATGGTCCCATCCCCTCAGGAAGCCTTGAACCACACAACTGTGAGTGCCCCAGGCGCCCCTCGCCCCAGCTTTTCACTTGTTGGAGAACATTGATTCCTTTCTCCGCTGGGATACCGTTACTTGTGTTTGAGGAGGATGCTTCCATCTTTTGTACCATACTGCAAACTCCTTAAATACAAAGTTTGTGCCTTTTTAAACTCAGTCTTGCCTGACAATGGCACTTGGTTGATGCACGGCAGGTAATTGATTAATGAATGAATGTTTCCGTGGAAAGACAAATTTCATCTTTTAAATTAGACCTAAACTGCTAATGCTTTATATTTTCCACTTGAAGTTTCTGTCTGCCCAGCAGTGATGGTCATTAATTAGCTGAGAAGAGAATTAGTGTTTGGGATGAGCCTCTTTACAATAAAACTTATTAAAATCAAAAATACTCTCCAGTAAGATGCTGAGGCTGTTTACTGGTTTCCTAGCAATATTTCTCTACTCTGGCTCCATGAGAAGTGATTCCTGGACAAACAGCACTGGTCTCAGCTGGGAGCATGTCAGAAACACAGAATCTCAGTCCCACCCCAGAATCAGAATCAGATTCAGGAATGGGATCAGGGTCGGGATCAGGATCAGGATCAGAATCAGAATCAGAATCAATCAGGATCAGAACCAATCAATCAGAATCAGAAATCAGAACCAATCAATCATAACCAGAATGAATCAGGATCAATCAGAATCAGAATCAATCAGAATCAGAAATCAGACTCAATCAATCAGAATCAGAGTCAAAATCAGAATCACTCAGAATCAGAATCAATTAATCAGAATCAATCAATCAAAATCAATCTATAGGTGCCTTGTGCATTAAAGTTTGAGACACACTGCATTAGTCAGGAGTTGCCTCTTGACTGAAAAGGAGAACTTAAAAATAGTGACAAGTCAGGGCTGGAAGCTCCTTATTGGTACTTATAAATTTGTTAACTTTATTTTTACAAGCTATCCTTATGGTAACTGGGAGTTCTGCTGGAGGTTTGTAAGGATCCCCAGAGGTTTTTACTCAATGGACATCATATTGTGCTAAACACTGTGAAAGAAATGGAATGAATGAGCTTTACCTGAAATCCCTGGTATGGGTAAGCACATATTAAGACCTAATCAAACATATGAAGCATAGAGATGAAGTATCAACATGAGATGAGTGTATTTGTTTATGAAAGTTTTTATTATTTTTCTCCTATGATCCACATTTTTTTTTTTTTTTTTTTTTTTTTTGCTTTGAGAGGTTTCAAAACAAGATATTTTTAACTATTTGGCTCCAGAAATTTGTTAACTTGGGCAGGATATATAAAGATTGCTATTGCTGAATATTTTCCAATCTATCCTAATTTGTAGTTGAGAAGAATAAATGTCCTTTGATATGGGACATTAGGTATGTCATGTGGTACCCAAATAAAGGCATCTTCTCTGACTTCCATTTAGAGTGTATAACTCATGTATAAACGGGTCACACACCAAAGGCATAATTAGCCGTTTTAAATAGATTGTTAAAAATAAAGGAAAGTATTTATGTGCTTTGTATTAAAATGTTTACTCATAATTTAGGGTTCAAAGTACCGGTATGTCATTATTATCCAAATATACAAACATTCATTTAAAGCATATTTGAGACTACTGTGCTTAGAATATTGATCATTCCTGTTCCCCAGTGAATGGTTTTATGCAATATTTAATTTGTGAGGCTTATGTGGGATATGAACTTTCTTGGTTAATAAGATCTTTTTCCTTTTATGACAGTTGTGATTCTCAAAAGATGCTCATTACAAAGTTCAGAATGGCTGCTTTGAAAGTGTGTTCAGTAATGGATGAGCATATCAGCAAGGCTATGGAAGGAGTTTGGGAACTTTATATGTGTGTTCATTACTGTGTTCTTTTTCATTTCTGTGGGAGGTTTTATGTGACATAATTTAACCACAGAAGAACAGTGTCATTAAAATGCTATTTGGGATATGGATGGTTGTAACCATTATGCTCTCTTAGGCTTGAGAGCATTAGAACAAAGGATTACAGCATTTCATTACATATTTTTACCTTTTACATAATACTATAGTATTTTGATGAATTATTTCTTCACTGTTGAAGACTTTTAAATGGTCTACTTATTAGTTATATCATTGCTGTTAAACTTCTAGCATATAATAATTAACACATTAGTCAAGATAATTTTGTTTCATTGATGTTGACTTTATTTGAGACTAGGGTATTGAAAACAATCCATGCTACCATTTCAAAATACAGTAAGATGACTGTGTTCATTATGAGCAGAAACAAAATATATCCTCCTCTCTCTCTCCCTTCCTTCTTTCCTTCCTTCCTTCCTTCCTTCATTCCTTCCTTCCTTCCTTCCTTGTTAAATTTATTAGGGTGACATTAGTTGGTAAAAATTACATAGGCTCCAGGTGTACAATTCTATAGTACATTGTCTATGTATTGCATTATGTGCTCACCACCCAGAGTCAGTTCTCTTTTCATCACCATATATTTGATGTCCCCTCCCTACTCCCCCACCCCCACCCCCTTACCCTCAGGTAACCACTGAATTATTGACTGTGTTCATGGCTTTTTGTTTTTTTGTTACTTTCAGTTTTATATTCCACTTATAAGTGAAGTCATATGATTCTTGATTCTTTCAGAATTATTTTCACTTAATGTGATGATCTCAAGGTCCATCCATGTTGTTGCAAATGGCAGCATTTCATTTTTCTTTCTTTTTTCCTTTTTTTTTTTTTTTTAGATTCATTTTATTGTTTTTGACAGAGTCAGAAAGAGAGAGACAGAGAGAAGGGGGAGGGCCCAGAGTAGTCTCCATAGTTGTATGTCATCAGCTTTGGACATAATTTCATTCTACCCAGGTGGGCAGGGGGCTGCACAGGGAACCAGGCCAGGGGCCTTCTGCATGGGAAGCTCACCCCGGTGAGAACCGAACTGGGGCCACACCCAAGTTCAGCATATGGGTCCGCACAGGCTGAGGCTGGGATTTGCTCCTCTGTCCCCAGGCTGCAAAGTAAGCGCTTAACCCACTGAGCCATTCCTGCTTTCCCTCACCTTTTCTTATCACTGAGTAGTATTCCATTGTGTAAATGTACCACAACTTCTTAATCCAGTCATCTATCAAAGGACACTTCGGTTGTTTCCACAACTTGGCCACTGTGAACAATGCTGCAATGAACATATATCCTTGTGGACTAAGGTTTTCAATTTTGAGGGGTAGGTACCCAGAAGAGGGATTGCTGAGTCATATGGCAATTCTGTTCTTAATTTTTTAAAATGATTTATTTTGTTGTTTTTGACAGAGACAGAGAGAGACAGAGACAGAGAGAAGGTGGAGAGCCCAGGGCAATCTCCATAATTGCATGTCATCAGTTTTTGACATGGTTTCATTCCACACAGGTGGGCAGGGGGCTGTACAGAGTGGGAACTGGGCTGGGAGCCTCCTGCGTGGGAGACATGACCCTCAGGCTAGGGGCAGATGAGGGGAGTAAGAACCGAATTGGGGACTTCCTGCATAGGGAGCACACCTCAGTTCAGCATATGGGTTCACAAGGGGCCAAGGACAGAATTTGATCCTCGGTCCCCAGGGCTGCAAAGTGACTGCTTAACCTGCTGAGCCATCCTACCTTCCCCTAGTCTTAATTTTTTGAAGAAACTCCATACTGCCTTCCACAGTGGTACCAATTTACATTCCCACCAGCAGTGTATGAGGGTTCCTTTTTCTCTGCAGCCTCTCTAATACTTGTTATTCCTTGTCTTGTTGATTATAGATAGCCATTCTAACAGGTATAAGATGGTATCTCATTGTGGTTTTAAGTTGCGTTTCCCTACTAGCTATTGAAATTGAGCATTTTTCATACGGCTGTTGTAAAAGCAAAAATAAATAAATGGGACTATATTGAACTAAAAAGCTTCTGTAGAGCAAAAGAAACCATCAACAAAGTGAACAGAGAATCAACTGAATGGGAGAAAATATTCACCAACAATGCCTCTGATAGTGTGGTAATATCTAAAATATATAAAGAACTTGTACAACTCAACAACAAAAGCAAACAATTCAATTGAAAAATGGGCGGATGACCTAAACAGTCACTTCACCTATGAAGACATACAAACTCTCCTCTTCTTAATGGAAGTATTAAAACCTCTTTAAGGGGAAGCTGGGATGGCTCAGTGGGTTAAGCACTCACTTTGCAGCGCCGGGGACCGGGGATCGAATCCTGGCCCTGGCCCGTGCGGAACCATATGCTGAACTGGGAGCTCCCCCAGTTCAGTTCTCTCTGTCTCTGTATCTCTCTCTCTCTCTCTCTCTCTGTCAAAACTAAATAAATAAATATATATTTTTTAAAAACCTCTTCAAATTTGATATGCAGTTTTCCAAACATGAAGATTATCATTGTAAAGAGGTTTCCTATAAGTTTTATTTCCCCAAGGAGAATTTCACTTTCTGTCTCTTCTTCCGCTCCTCAACATAAAAACCAAAAAGTCCTGCAACAATAATGGATTGCATAGCACATAATAGGCGCTTGATGTTTAAACAAATGAACTTAATATTTGGGGAAAAACTTGGGCTTCTCAATACGGAAACAGATTTTAAAACGTGAACCTGAATTTCAGTACTTCACAACAAAAAGTCAGTGCTGACTACCAGAATATAGAAAGTCGTCATGTATGTTTCCTATTGGCAATAATCACCTGACATGCATTTCAGTCTTGTATTAATGTGCTTTTATGTTCAGAATCAAAGCACATTTAAAGTAAAATAAGGTTGTTCCCAGAGAGGAAATAGTTCAAAAGACTAGGACACTTTTTTTTTTTTTTTCTAAAGATTATATCTGGACTTAGGTTTAGAATTGCATGTCTGGAAAAACTATTCATAATCTGCTTTTCCCCCCTCTTTCTTTTATTTTTGCATGTATTTATTTTGGCCAGCTGGTGAGACAGATCTTTTTCAGGGCTCAGCCTTCCAGTCTGAGTATGGTTCTCTCCAAAACCAATCTTTATATCAAATTCCTGTCTTTCTCACCCTGGCGTCTGAACAGTGTTGATGTCACAGGGGCATGGTGACCCGGTTGTCTGTTCCAAATGCCTGGTGGCTTGCCAAGTAAAGAGCTTAGCTAAGTGGCCACACACTTCCCTGCCTCATGAGGGGAAGGAGGGTGCAGCACAATCCTCAGGTAACCGTCTCATCTTTGCATCTCCCATGTCAGCTGTTTAATGTGAAGGTAGACACAGAGGTCTCCTGATAAAAACAAATGGTCCCTCATTCCCTTCCTAGCTTGGTTGTCACTTTGTCTGGTCTTGTCACTACATCATTGGGCTCATAGAAGGGTTAGTCTTAGCAGCCAGGAGTTGGAACTGTTCCATGGCTTTGATTCAGGAGGGGGTGGGATGTAATATTTGGTTCCAGTGTAGGTGGATTTGTTCTAATGGGGTTTCAAGGTTTTGGACTAAATTTGGGCTTGATGCATCACAGTCAACCTTAGAGAGGATCTTTTTTCTCAGAGATTCTGGTATTCCAGACCTAAGCATCCCATGAAAAAGCCAGGTGGGATGTGTTGACTGAAAACCAATGTTCCCTTGGAGCTGGAAAGGCTGAATGAAGGGCTTTGCACTTCTGCATCAGCTGTAACATTGGCACACAAAGCATAGGAGGTTTAAGGGCTTCTATACCTCACACTGAACATAATCTTGAATGTGCGAGTCTCAGTTGATGTGATTATAAAACAGAGATGTCCTTCTATTGAAACCCTTGAGCAACTCACCCTGTCCTCTTCCCTGGTGGTCACTTATAGGCTAAAGGACCACTGTTAACTTTCTCTATATCATCATGATATAGTAGAAAGGCAATGAGTCTGGGGGTCAGAATGAGACTTTCTAACCCCATTTCTGTTCATTGTGCTAATTCAGCTGTTCTGAACCTGTTTTCGTATCTGCAGGATAGGGCTTCGAGTCCCATCCAACCTTAAGATCTATGGATTTGATGGGAATAATATTACCTGCTCAGCCTACCCGTCTGGGCTGTTGTGGGAATTAAAGGAGATCATATTTATGAAACTACTTTGTAAATCCTCTACAAAAGATTAAGGAATGCGATACTATTAATTCCCTCTGAAGAATCAAAATAGCTTGCAATCTACGTTTAATCTTCCAGACTGTGTATATATCTTTTGTATTTAATGATGTATACCCTAACGCAAGACAAATGAACAGACTAATCTCTCTCACGCTAGGTGTTACTCTAAGTGTCACTTGAAGCAATGGGCTGGAGGGAGGATTTATCTTTTTTTAAACAGACATAAAATTAATCCCAGGTACACAGGGTTCTAGACATTTTTTCCACTCCTTTCAAAGTTCTGAGAAGCAGGGTAGTTTACTATTTGATGCCAGAGATTGCTTATACAGAGCTGGAAATTCAACACAATATCTTTGGAAACGAAAGTGCTGTGGTCCAGAACAACCCACAGCTGGGGGCCAGTGAGTGGCGATTACAGGGGGGACACACTCAGAGCCCAAAGGGAATAATGGTGTCCTTCGGGCCTGGCTGTCACTGTTGAGACACAGAAGTGTTAAATTAGGCCCTCTATCCAGTTGTGGTGTTAAAAGAATATTTTCCATTGTTCTAATTCACAGAATGACACAGAAACTAAAATTCCCCAAATATTTTATATATGTCTATCTCATCTATCATTTATAATCTATCAGTATCTATCATTATCTATCTATCGCTCATCTATCATCGATCTATTTCTCTAATCATCTATATATCTATCATCTATATTATCTATCTATCTATGTATCATTTAGCTTTGTATGTATGTATTTATGCATTTATCTATCATCATCTTCATCTATTATATCTCATCTATGTATCATCTATTTATCTAGGTATCTATTTGTCTATCTATCTATCTATCTATCTATCTATCATTTGTCATCCATCTAATCATCTATCTATCATCTATCTATTTAATAATCTATTATCTATCTATCTATCATCTATCTTCATCTATCTATAATTGGATGCAGCTTAGAGTAGTATGGAAAAAAATGAGAGTATTCTTTAGAGGTATTCCATTGTTCTCTAATTTTGCATGCATATGAATCCCCTTTCCAGCTAGACTGTATGCCCCTTGAGAACAGGAATCATATCTTAAGCTCTTGTCACATTTCCTCCTTTCCTAACAGCATCAGTCCCAGCCCTTGGCCCACAGTAGGTGCTTGATAGTGCCTATTGATGAGGGGAGAGTGCTCAGAGAGAAAGGCAGGAGCACTGAGGCAGGAGCACTTGCTTGTCCCTCTGCCCTCTCCTGCGTCCTTGAGTTTTGAGCATATAGTTAAAGTTAAGAGTTTAACACTGTCCTTACAACTGCTAACAAAACTTGGTAAGGTGTTGTAAAATGGTGCAAATTTCCCTGGGGACAGGGGTCTCAAAGAAGTTGCCCATTCCCTGGCCACTCCTCCATGAGATGAATTCTGGAACATCTCAAGGTTACCAGCCTATTAGGAGAAGAAGCCACTGAAAGTGACTGTTTTTTTATTTTTTAGAAAAATAGGGCTTCTGGAGAGTGGGGCAGATCAAATGGAGGGGACCTGCTGTGTTTATAATGGTATTGAAATTTAATTTCAGTGCTGACCTTTTATTTGACATTTTAGATAATGCTATGAATGTGCATAGCTATTTGTTCTTAACATATTTCCCATCTTTGGGGGACACTAATCTACTTAAATTCAAAGTCAATAAAAGAATAAAGTAAATTTTTGGCTTTAAAAAATCAAATTTTGGAAAAAGTTTATTCGCAATGGCAACAAAATATGCAAAGCATATGAGATAACTCAAGCAACTTTCAAAACTGAAAAAGTGCAAAACTTTACAAACAGGCAAAGGACAATATTGGAAAGAAAAATCATGTTCTGAGATAGAAGGAGTTCATGATATAAATATATATATGCTAATTATTTCAAATAAATATATGAAATTACAAATTCTATCATCTTGACAACACAGTTCTAAAGTTCATCTAGAAGAATAAACAGATCAGATTGTTGACAATTTAAAAGCTTCAAAACTAAAATCTGTTGAAGCTGTGGAGTAATGGATACTTCTTCACTGTTAGTTTAGCAAAGTAAATGTACAACCACTCTGAAGAGAAATGGGACAATACCTAAAGATGTACATACCACAGTCAGCAATTCTACTCACAAGTGTATATCCTAGAGAAATTCCTACTTGTATATATGGAATCAGGGAAAAGAACTTTCACAGCAAAAGAAAACAAAACAAGACAAGACAAAACAAAACAAAACAATCCCCCCCCAACAAAAACCCACATACAGCTTCATTTCCAAAGCAACAGATAAATAATTTAAATGATACATTTCATTTATATAATGGATAGGAAACCATGAAAGTGAAAGACTAGAGCTAAATATATCAATTGCACAAACTTCACAAACATAATATTCACATCATCAATGTTAAAAAGTGTATATATTGATATACACACTAAAGATATAAATAAACTAAAAAAAGCCTTAAAATGTATAATGGGTCCATGGGTATTTATTTTATCATTCTATATGTCTTTTCAAATTGCTTGAAAAATTTCACAACATACTGAGAAACATTAAAGGATAAATATGTGAGATTAGCACAATTTCTGTTTGAACAAAACAAAACAAAACAAGACAACAAACCGATCATGATGATTTCACCATACCATATCAGCTATTACAAGGTTTATGAAGCTAAAAGAAATTAAAGTCCACAGTATTGAATGAGGAATGGAATCTTGATGTCAAAAACAGCACCGAAAATCTTCAAACTGCTTCATTCATCTATAAAAATTTAGTATGTACTTACGTGGTAAAACAGTGAAAAGGGACAGAATTTTTACCAAATAGTGTTGGGACAACTGGATAAATACTTGCAAAACACATATGACAAACCACTATTTTACCACCAGATACCAAAATAAATTTCAAATGGATTAATGAAATTGAAATGTCAAAAAGTTATGAATACTATGAAAAGATTGGATGGATATTTATATAGCCTTGTGTGTGCTAGATTTCCTAAATGTGACAAAAAATGCCTAAGTCATAAAAGAGGAAGATGGATAGACTTGACCATATATAAATTTAAAGTACTTTATATATAAAAAAATATAAAAACAGTAAAATAAATATATGAAAATATATCTGCAGCATATAAATGAAAAGTTGTTTGACATAAGAATGGAAAATCAGGGGAAGCCGGGATGGCTCAAGGGGTTAAGCGCTCGCTTTGAAGCCCCGAGGACCAAGGATCGAGCTCTGGCCCTGGCCCGTGTGGACCCATGTGCTGAACTGGGGAGTGCCCCCAGTTCAGTTCTCTCTCTGTCTCTGTCTCTGTCTCTGTATCTCTCTCTCTCTCTCTCTCTCTGTCAAAAATAAATAAATAAATAAATAATTAACTTAAAAAAAAAAAGAATGGAAAATCACAAACATATAAAATTTTAAGTGAGCAAAGGATCCAACTGAAAGCAGAAGGAATCATATGAATAATTATAAGATATTCAAGTGAACAAATAAAACATAAGATCTAGTGTTCAAGAAACTTATCACTTAAAGGAGAGAAAAATATACAGTGGGGAAAAGAAAGCCTCTTCAGTAAATGGTGCTGGGAAAATTGGAAAACCACATGCAAAAGGCTGAAGTTGAACTGCTATCTCTTACCATATACCAAAATTAACTCAAAATGGATTAAAAACCTCCAAATAAGAAAGAAAACAATAAATTGCATAGAAGAAAACATTGGCACTAAACTTATGGACCTTGGGATTCAGGGAGGACTTTATGAATCTGACCTCATTGGCAAGGGAAGTAAAAGCACAAATAAATGGGACCTTATCAAGCTAAAAAGCTTCTGTGCTGCAAAGGAAACCATCAACAAAGCAAAGAGGCAACCAACCAACTGGGAGAATATATTTGCAAACAATGCTTCTGATAAGGGGCTAATATCAAAAATATACAAAGAACTTGTACAACTCAATAAGAAATAAACAAGCAATCCAATTAAAAAATGGGCAGATGACCTTAGCAGACACTTCTCTCGTGAAGACATACATATGGCCAACAGATATATGAAAAAATGCTCCACTTCACTAGCAATTAGGGAGATGCAAGTAAAAACCACAATGAGATACCATCTTACACCTGTTAGAATGGCTATAATCAACAAGACAAGGGATAACAAGTGCTGGAGAGGCTGTGGA
>PVKE010035476.1:0-16865 GCA_004027555.1 Craseonycteris thonglongyai | reverse complement strand
AGGATCGAATCCCGGCTCCGGCCCAGGCAGGACCCACGTGCTGAACTGGGGAGTTCCCACAGTTCGGTTCTCTAACTGTCTCTGTCTCTGTCTCTCTCTCTATCTGTCAAAAAGTAAAATAGAAATAACTATGCACTGAAGACAAAAAGATAATTTCTCTCTATAAATGTGAAAAGATAAAAAAAAAAATAATAATAAATAAAAAAATAAAAAACAACGTGGGAAGCTGGGATGGCTCAGTGGGTTAAGCGCTCGCTTTGCAGTGCCGGGGACCGAGAATCGAATCCCAGCCCCGGTCCGTGCGGACCCATATGCTGAACTAGGAGCTCCCCCAGTTCAGTTCTCTCTCTGTCTCTGTATTTCTCTCTCTCTCTGTCAAAACCAATAAAAAAAATTAAAAAACAAACAAAAAAACAACGTGAGATATTCTTATGTTGATGTACTCACTATGCAGTATTGTGACTATGTTAGTGGATCCAAGAACTTATGCATGTGATAAAATTGTATAGAACTGCACGTGCGCACACACACACAAAAGCAAGCAAAACTGGGACAAATCCAAGTAAGGTCTGTGGATTGAATCAGTGTCAATATGCTGGTTATGATATGCTAAAATATTAACCATGGGGGAGAACTGTAAAGTCCATGAGGGATCTCTTGTATTATTTCTTAGACACTGCACATGAATCTACAATTACTCCAATAAAAAGATTAATTAAAAAGAAAAACAGCTCACTGACCTGCTGGAACCTACATCTGAGTAGAAGCTAAGTATGACTTCATGGTGGCTTCAGGGCAAAAGCCAAAACTATCTGCTCCCTCTGAGGTATTCCATGTGCTTTCCCCAGAGATTCCTTCCTGTCCTGAAGACATGTCATTGAATCCTCGCTGGTGACAGAATGAAATCTAAACTTGGGAGGAGGCAGGTACAAGAACAGGGTGGAATCCCAGGCCCCCTGCACCCCAACATGGGAGCCTGGGAATTATCCGGCCTGCCTTTGGTTCTCTCAACCAGGCACCCACTGGACTCTAAAGGTGAGACTCAGATGTCCTAGTACTTACATGGGACCCTGCATGGCTTGCTCCCAGCTTCCTCCATCCCCACCACCAACTCCTTCTACCTCTGCCTCAAATGCCCAGTCTACCTGGAAGCACATTCATCTTGGAGAACCTTCTTTTCTGTATAGACACGGGGGAAGCTTGCTGCTCTGGTTCTCAGCATCATGCAAGAACTCCTCATGAGAGCCCTGGCCTGGGACTCAAACCTGCATTCTAGCCTCTGATATCCAGTCCCTTCATCCTCTCCTGCAAAAAGGGATTCCCACACCAATCTGTTGAGCCTTGGCTTGTACAATGAGCCATACAGCTTGCTACCGACCATCTAGCTCTGCCACTCCATTTTATTGCCTTAGAAGAACTTCAGAGGAAAGAAGCCATGTAAAAATAAAATAAGGTCTGGACAGACTTTAAAGTTTTTATTATTTTATATTACGCTATGCCTTGCATGGAATAACCACAAGGCAACATGCCTTCCGGGCCATATAGTTTACTAATAGGACATGATGGAGAAAGCTAGAATGCCCAGATGCACACTCTAGTGCACTGGACAGAAGAGAGTAGAGAAGGGTTTGGTCTTTACAGGAAAGGGGACTTTCTTAGAAGTACTAGAGCTGATCAGTAAGTATTTGATTGACTTTCAAACCAGGCTTTTATGGCCAAAATAAAATAAAATAAAAGATACCGATAAACACTATCCCTATACCTTTGTCTCAAAGCAAACACTGAAAGAATAAGCACAAAATGAAAGGAAACAGCTCCTCTCGACCCTGTGAGGGATTAAACCTTGGGTCCTGTGGGAGCCTGCCAATGGGGCTGTTCTCGGGACCTCAAGCCCCTCAGGTCTGTGATGCCACGTGGCAGTCTGAAGCCTTGTCCTGGGCTTCCTGAGAAGGGATCTGCTTCTTCCAGTCCAAGTCCTCATCTGGGATGAATAACCCATGGAGATCCAGGTGCATCTCTACATCAACATATGCACGAGCCAGTTCTGTAAAACTTCTAGCATCCAGAATAAGCAGAAAAGGAGGCTTTTGTGGATCGGAAGAGATAATGACTGATAAGACAATCCCTTAGGGGAAATAAAAAGAAACACTTGGTAAAAGTGCAGCCTTGAACTTCTTCCAGCTGGTGTAACATGTTTCTAAGCTGTGTCTCCCTGTCCTCTTTGAATGTAAATATCTAATCAAAACAGAAGGGAAGTGAATTTGAGATTCTGTGTAAGGCCAAGGAACTAGGAATCAGTTGACCTGCTTCTAGCCCAGGCTGGGCCAGTCCCTTTACCTCTCTGAACCTCAGTCTCTTTATCTATACAGTGGGGATACTGTGCCCTACACTCATGGGGTTGCTGAGAGGATCTCTTGCAGGATGAGTGATAAAGCAATTTCTAAATTATTGCATGCACTACAGGAAGGCTATTTAGAGACTCTGATTATAGAGAATCAGTTTCAATGCTGCATTTAAGCTAAGGTATGTCACTTGGCTAAAAGACCACTTGCACTCAAATGGCATCTGAATGAGCACAATTCAGGGTTAAATGAAATACTGCACATAAGCTTCCAGCAAGCATTCTTGCTTCTTCCCGAAGTCTCTCGGTTTTCAGAACAGCTGAGCAAAATTGAAGTCTGATGGGCTTGGATTCAAACCCTACCTCTGTAGGCACTGGGTGTGTGACTTTATTTGTCTTTGAACCTCTTCTTTGGTGAAAGGACAACAATGCTAGTCCCTGCCCAGGGAAAGAATGTACGGGGCACACTTGAGGAGCCCCGTGGAAAGCCAGCCTCGGCAGGAGGTAATACCAACAACCCTCTACCTTTGAGATGACAGTGACACAGGGTCCCCCACCTGGGGCCATGCCATGCATGATCAGCAGGTAGAAAACCACTCCCTTCTGACCTGAGGGAAGCAGCTGGCAGGCTCAGTGAGGCAGCCCCACCCATGGTTCTTGTTACTCTCCTTAGCACCCCAAGGGGTGTGGGCAGGGCATTTCTGGGTCAAAGGCAGAATCGAGGAAGAAAAGGGCCAAATACACATTTCTAAGTGCTCCATGAAAAAGTTATATGCTTACATAGTGAAGAACTCTGACCCAGCCATGAAAATGAATTTTCAAACCAAGATTCTTCACTCTGGGAGAGGGTAGTGTTGTTGGAAAGGAAGTGGGCTTTTGTGTAGTGAACAATTTATTCCCCTTAAAGTAATATCTGATCTTTGCTGCTAGGAATGAATGCCTAATGAGAGTGTCCTTGTTTATCTGGGGTCAGCCAGACATGCTGTCCTCACACAGTGATTTGGGTGGGGTCTTTGGGTCACAGGGTTGATCTCCAGAGGGAATGAAGATTAGAGGCCAACCATGGCTGCATGACCAAGCCCCCAAACAGACTCTGACACCAAGGCCTGGGTGAGCTTCCCTGGTTGGCGTTCTCTATGGATATTGCTGGGAGAAGGTGGTGTGGTCCATGACTCCCCCAGGAGAGGACAGCTGGAAGCTCCACTAATGGAACTCTCCTGGCTGTTGCCCCATGTGCCTCTTCTCTCAGTCTGCATCCTTTCATTGTGATAAACTGTAACCATGAACATCACAGTTTTCAGTGTGTTCTGTGAGTCCTTTGATCGAAAACGAGGTTGGTCTTGGGGACCACTAAACTTTCAGTGGATATCAGAGATATGGGTGGATAGTTTGGGGCTCCTTAACCCTACAGCTTTGGACTCCAACCTGGTTTTCAAAGCATGACTCCGCCAGCTGTGTGATGTGGGTGGGGTCTCCGTTTGAGGGGTGATCACAAGCAGAGCGCAGTGGGCAGGACCCCCTCCCCAGAGCCTTACCGTCGTCCTCCTCCTGAGCACCTGGCGTGGGCACAAACAGGGGTTCCGCCGGCCAGCAGTGCTCTTCTCCCCATTTTAAGGATGACTTTGTGAGAATGTCATATTTTAGAATCTGTACGTCCAGAGAGAAAAATCATGCAGATGACTTGTTGGAATGCATGCGTGTTCCCTGCAACTAGGAAGGCACCAAGGCCCATGGAGAAAGGGGACTGAGCCCCTGGAGTGTAGACTGCAGGGTGACATCCACCTCTGGTCAGCACAACAGAAACGAAAGCAGCAAGCTCCCTCCTCCAACCTGAAGCAAGCGCCCTCCCCCTCCCACATTATAGCTAACACTCCACACTGACTTCTTTTCCAAGTAAAAATCCTGAATGTATCTGGTATTTGGCACTACACTGCCACATTTTAACGAATGCATTCAAATGCTAACGTTGAAAGTTTAATACAATTCCATTGTTGTTTTTAAAATACAGGTTCCTGGATTCCTCTGTCTCCAAGAGGCCTGTTTCCCCTTAGGGTGTGAGACTAGTGAGGAGTAACTTGGGGTGTGTGTGGGGGGGAAGGGGGAACTTAATTTTTTTTGTATATTCTGTACTGTTTACAATAAAAAAACCTGATTTTCCATTTTATTATTAAAAAATGAAGATGTTAAGGAAAAGTGATGTCTGTTCAGCATTTAGCCTTATGCCTGGGATACAGTAAGTGTTCCACAAATAGTTTTAAAAAAAACACAATAAGCACCCCAAGTTTCAGCTAGACCCTCTCTGCTTGAGAGAGTGAGTTCCTTGAGGTCAGGGACTGGGATCCCCCTGTTTACTTCCTTATCCTCGGTACCACCTCGCATAAGGTGACCAGATTTTAACATTGGTAAAGCGGGACACCATTGACCGCGGGGGGTGGGGGGCGTGGGGGGGGGGGTGGTTCTTGATTAAAAATTTGATCTATCTCCGGCCGTTCCCTAGCTTGTCGTGCATCTTTCCAAAAATTGGGACTTTTTAAAAATGCCGCAGGACATGGGACAAATTGTTACAAATCGGAACTGTCCCACCAAAAGCGGGATGTCTGGTCACCCTAACCTTGCAGCCCAGAGTTGGTGCTCAATAAACATGGATGGAATAAAGAAATCAATGGCTACACTCCAGCCATCCTCTCTTTCCCGACCTTCAGCCCATTAGGTATGGATTCCCCTCCTGCAAGGCTCATCATTGTTTCCAATGAATTTTGTCCTAAAGTAACCTCACTCTCTGACCTACCTCCTGTCCCCCCCAAGGGACCTCCCTCCTGCCCTCCTTTTTCTGATCAAGGTCACACCCAGTCTGAGAACCTAAGAATTCCGCTTTGCACACAGATGTGATTGCTGTAGGCCATGCTCACATGGGGATGGTTATGGTACCTTGGTTGGGATGGGACTCCAGTGAACTTCAGCAGCAAAGACATATCGATACTGCTTCCCATTGTGAGAATAATTGATCCGAGGCATCTCTAAGCCTAGAGAGAATGACATAGCTGGTAAAATGCTCACCACAGAGGGCTGGGCGCATCTTCCCTTTGTGGGAGGCTGGGCATCTTTTCCACAAGAACAGCTCCCAGGTCAGAATCCCTGAACTTGATTCAGGTTCTGGATTGGATCAAGGGGGTCATAGGGTAGAGGGAGGGAAACTCTGATATTAATAATTACCCCAGCTCTATTAGAAGGTGTAGGAGCAAAGCAAGACAGAGGTATGCTTTGAGTATACAAACATCTTAACATTATTTCAAGATAGAAATCAAAATAATTATGTGATTAAAATCAGAGGCTACTGCAATTTTTTTAAAGCTCCTAATAAAAAGGACTTATGTGCATATGTGTGTGTGGGTGTGAAAAACTTCTAAAACTATGGAAATAAGTGTCAATAGAGAATAATTAAATAAATCTGGTGAATTCATATAATAACAATACATTAAAATAATATTTAAAATAATAAAAATAAATAAATAAACTTTAATAACATGGGAAAATGTCCCTATCATAAGATGAAGTATAAAAGGATAATTTTAGAATTGGCTCCAATATGTTAAAAATGAAGAGAAAAAGTTTAGAAGCATGCTGGGGCAATAACTTTCTTATAGTTTATATTTTACATTGTACATTCTAAGCTTCTCATTGTGTGAAACTTTCATTGTACTTACTATAATCCAAAAAACCTTAAAATGGTGTCCATGTAAATGCATACATATTTTACATTGTGTCAAATGAAATTTCTAAGTCTGAATACCACAATGAAAGTCCCCCTCTTATGAAATATGCCAGGTAGTTGGAGCCAAATGCTGGTGAGAATACAATGTCCAAGAAAAGAGGAGGCTGGGGACACATCTGCCACATCAAGGCCTCCTGAAAAGGACCCAAAGCATAAATGGTGATCAGACTCAGTGAGGAGTGAAGAAGCATGGCTTATTGAGATAGGAAGATGTCTCATCTCACAGGTGAGTCATCATGAAATTTCCAGGAGTCAGGTCAAGATGAATGTGAGGAGGAGGGACCACCCACCCACAAACTTAAATCAGAGACAGATGCTCACAGTCGGCCCCCAAGTAGTCCTGAGACTTCCCATGATGCTCCTGGGCCTCTCAAACCTGTCCTGGGAACCCCCACCCTCTTCTCCCACCCTGTAAAGAGCCAGCCATAGGTACTTGGTTAAATACAAGTGTGATTCACGCTGGTGAATTCTGCATGGCTGTTAAAACCACATTCTTTTTTTTAATTTTTTTTTTTTTTTTGACAGAGAGAGAGAGATACAGAGACAGACAGAGAGAGAGAGAGATACAGAGACAGAGAGAGAACTGAACTGGGGGAACTCCCCAGTTCAGCATATGGGTTCAGAATACGGGATTCGATCCTCGGTCCCCGGCGCTGCAAAGTGAGCACTTAACTCACTGAGCCATCCCAGCTTCCCCAAAACCACATTCATGAAGAATCTTCAGGATGTGGGAAAACTCTCAGGCTACCTTTATTAAGTGGAAAAGCCATTTTAGAACATTCTAGATGGCATGATACACATCTGGTAAAAAGTATAAATGTAGAGGTTAAGGGTTTTCCAATGAGAGAAATTTGATTTTTCTGTCTTATCTTTGGGCAAGTTACTAAATGATTCTCAGCTTTGCCACCCTCAGTTCTAAAACAAGAATAACACATGCCAGCACCAGCCTGTTAAAGTTGGACTACGACGGAGGGCCAGGCCCTGAGCTAAGCCCCTCATGTGTGTGAACTCATCTAATGTGAATGATCACAGGATGACACAGCCAGGATGAAAGGCGAGGATGTCTAAGCAGCCCCTAGAAGAGGGCCTGGCATATGCCAAGCAATCCATACACAAGAGAAGAGACTGGATGGATATTTCCAAGGTGTGTCATGGGTGGAGGGATTATGACAGATTTGTCTATTATCATACAGTTCAGTATTGCCTGAGATTCCTGCAATAAACAGGAATTCTCTTCTCGGATTATAATATTTTAAACCTCCCTCTGCCCAGATAATGTGGTGAGTGAGGAGAAATGGAAGTTGATGCCTTAAGAATTGGTAACACCCAGTTCCTGCCCTATGCAGCCCCGCGCCCACCTGTGGAATGAAACTGTGGAAAAACCAATGATGTGCAACTATGGAGACTGTTCTGGGCCCTCCCCCCTTCTCTCTGTCTCTGTATCTCTCTCTCTCTCTCTCAAAAACAATAAAAATAAATCTTAAGAAAAAAAAGAATTGGGAACAATATCTCTATTTTCACTTCTAAAGACCCCCAAGAGGCTGGCGTGTCACAGAGAACTGGTTATGGGATCCATGGGACGCAATTTACAGATATGGATCTTAGTGGGCAAATCTGAGGTCACTCTAGGAAAGTCCCCAGGACTGCACCCTTCCGGATGCCTGAACCTAGCATGGGGCAGCCCATGTGGCCAGCGAGGCCCTGATTTTAGAGCCACGCCCGCCACTCTCTGAGTGTCCTGGGCAAGCCTGTTCATTCCACACTTAAGTGTTGTGCTCAGACCTGGCTAAGCCAGACTTTTGTCACATGCTGGTGATAACACTGAGCACAGAAATATGGTCCCCACCCCACAGGTTGATTATATTCTAGGGCAGTGGTTCTCAGTCAGGGCCATGGTACCCCCCACAGCAATGTCTGGACAGGTTTTTGTTAGTTGCCATTCAGCGTTACGGTGCTACTGGCAGGGATGTAGTTGGTCAAGGCCAAGGATGCTGCTCAACATCCTACAATGCCCAGGACGGCCCCGGTCACAAAGAATGACTGGCCCTCCATGTCAGTAGTGTCAGGTTAAGGAGCCCTGCTCTAGTGGGTGTGACTTCTATGTGAGGGGGTTTACATTGTGTGTATAGCCCACCTCTTCTGAGGCCCAGGTTTCTCCTCTGTAAAATGGGACTATTAGCACCTATTTTTCAGGGTATTGTGAATGTGTAGAGCAGAAATCTAACCATAAGTAAGCGTTCAATGTCACAGCATTTGTAGAGGATGGCCGTGAAAGTGGTCGGGCGCAATGCCCACCCCAGTGCCTTTGGGGGAGGTGTTAGAAGACATAGGAAAGACAGCTGTCCCTGGTATTTTTCATTGAGACCTTCTTATTTGTCCCTTATCCATGAATGGTTCCTCTGCATCAAAAAGAGGTAGTACAACAGGCCTAGGGTCATCACAAAATATTGCCCTTTCCTAAACAGAGAGAGAGGATGCATTTTACCTTCAAAAAGCAACTCTGGCTGGCAGTAGACTTGGTCATCTTTTTCCTTCAGGGCTCTTGCTGTTGTAGATGCCAGTTTGATTAAATTTGAGCCTACTTCTGCATTCTGAAAGAATCAGTTTTCCAAAAACAATGAAAACTTGTTATCCAGAGCAAACATTTGTTTTACTGTGTACATTTAAAAGAAAAATGCTCTAGCATATGTCATCTTGCTCTGGCCTCACACTAATCACAGGAAGTAGCTGTTATCCTATTGGCATTATCAGTTAAAAATGAGGGTTGGCTCTTTGAAGTGAAGCCCCCAAGATTGCATAGCTGGTAGGTGGTAGGAAGGGGGCCCCTCAAATCGTGGCTCTTTCTTTCTACTCTGGGCCACTTTACCCCTTGCAGGTGAAATTAATGTACTCATAAGTTCTCACTTTTTAAATAGTGGATGATTCACCCATAAATGGATGCATCAGTCATTAAAAGAATGTTTATAAAGAGTTCGTAATAACATGGGAAATGCTCATGTTATAACAGTGAGTGAAAAAAGCAGTAAATTGCATATGTAGCCTGAGCTCAATCAGGTAAAAAAGCAATTACTCTGAAAAGAGCCTGGGAGGATATATCAAATATTAGCAATATAGCCAGCAGTGACATTATGGGGATTTTAATTTCTTCTATGTTTAACTGAATCTTCAGTATTTTCTCCTATGAAAAATGTATCACTGCTGAAAAGAAAACAAACATTCAATAAAAATTACTTAGGAGAAAAAAAATCTATCAAGGACATTCCTTGGTCTTAGTTGCAATCAGACTGTGCTCTGTTCAGTACTTTACCATCATCATTAAAACCCAGGAGAGAAATTTAACACAATTGATTCAATATGTATTGAACATCTACTACTCCCAGTTTCCCCGCACACTAGCTATGAGAACTTGAGCACTTTAGCATTGCTGAAGTTCACTGTTTTCATCTGTATAATAAATAAGGTATAGTATATGCATCATATAAATAGTACATGTATCATATAAATCCAAATTATTGTGCAGATTAAATATAATAATCCACTCAAATGATTTGCAAGAGGGTCTGGTTAGTAGTAAGTGCTAGATAAATATTAACTGCTATTGATGATATTGTTGTATTACTCCTACTCCTACTACATTACTGCCACTTGCACTTGGGGGTGAGTTGAAGCGAGGTGCTGGAGGAGAATGACAAACAAGGCCACAGGTCCCTTGTTTCTGGGAGGAGAATTATTGTTATGTCTGACTTCTCATTTAAACTTTACTTTTCCAGTTTTCCAAAATGGGCTTCAATAATTAAAGGAAACCTATTTGATCAATAGCTGCTCTTTGCTGGAAAGGAGATAAAAGTTACTATATTCTAGCTGTTGAACTGCAGTGGCCTTTTAAGATTTGTTTGGTTCAATCTCTCAATTTTTAGAAGAGGAAACTAAGGTCCAAAGAAGGGAAGTGGCTTGTCCAAGGTCACACAAAGAAAAAGCAGAGCCTGGGCCCAGAGACTCAATGGAGATACTTCTGCTCAGAAGCAAGAGCACTGCAGGCAGAGGACAAAGCAAGTGCAAAGGCCCTGAGGCTGCCTTGTTCCCAGCCTACAGGTTGCACCTCAAACATCCCCTTCCCTAACAACTCAGTCTGAAGTATCTCCAAGGTATTTGTCCCAAGCTATAATTATGTCCTTTATGGAGCTGCTTCCTTCTTTTATGCATGTCTTTCCCTGTGAAGGCGAACCAGATTTTGTTCAGTGCAAGGCACATAGCTCCCAGGAAGTAATTGCTGAATAAATGAGTGAGTGCATGACTCAGCAAGCTTTTCCTTTAACTGTCAAGGGACAAAACATGTGCTTGGCAGGGTGGTTGTAAGAATTAAATGAGATGAGGTGCACGAAAAAGTCACCCCGAGCCTGGCACATCTGTGGTGTCTCATAAACAGAAACTCTGAATGCTCTCACGTGCACAGCACCACAAATTGGTGGGAGGCCCCTCCTGGTGCCCTACTAGTCATGTGACAGCAAAAGGCGTCCTGTGCATGTCCCGGGCTTGATTCATAGGGAGTCTATCTGCAGAGACGTCTTATAACTCAAGCCTGAAACTGGTCAGACTGGTTGAGGGGTAAACTGAATTTCTCCACACACAGCAATAATGAACATGACTCGGCTGCTTTCAGTGGCCAACGTGCTCACCTTGGGGAAGAAATTGCTTTCCAGCCAGAGTGTAACAAAATCCTGCCATCTTACTTCGAAATCCCTAAACTCCAGGGAACTCTCGTGAGAGGCAGTAATCTCAGTAACCCCACTAAACACTGGTTTTGTATTTAGCAGCCCTGGGTATGAAATCTGACTACAGCTTTCTCTGTGAACTTGCTAGCCTTCCTGAGCCAATTCCTTGTTTGTAAGATAGGGAGGTGGGGTGGGGTAGGGGGTAATTTGTAACTTTTGGATGGATGGAGAGTATAAGTGAGGTTGTCTCGACCTGTGTTTGAGGATTGTGGTTAGGATTAACTTAAATAGTGGTTGTGAAAACACCTAGTCCAGGGCCAGATACATCGAAGTTAGGAACTTGGAGCCAGGCAGATGTGCATTCAAATCCCACTGATAATTCTGCAATATTGGGCAAGTGACTTTCTCTCTTCTCTGTAGTCATGGGAATAATAAATCAGCTAGAGGACTATTATATAGAGTAGGTGACAAGGATGCACAGCATTTAACTGTCTCTAAAATTTGCAGGACCCAGGATAAGACTGAAGGCTTAGGTCTAAATATATCAAACTGTTAAGTAAAATACCATTCTCACCCTAGGTCTAAATATATCAAATTGTTAAGTAAAATACCTTTCTCACCCGCTACCTTGACACACAGATCTTCATAGTGTTATGGAATTGTGCTATCCAATGCGGCAACCATGAGCCACGTGTGGCTATTTAAATTTAATTTTAAATTAAAATTAAGTAAAATTTAAAATCCAGTCCCTCAGATGCACGGGCCACATTTCCATAGCATTTGTGGCTCGTGGCTACTGCATTAGATGGACAGAGAATGTTCCATCATCACAGCAGGTTATGTTTACAGTGCTGGTCTGGGAGGATGAGTGTGAATTTAGAATTCTAGGACTCCTCGGTGTTTAGAGCTGGAGCAGGGGTGCAAAATGAGTACTACCCTTTCTTTCCTACTGCATGGAGACCCAAACCAGCGCAACCCAGCCCAGGCCACCTCATGGGCCCCAAGGAGGACAGGGGCAGGTGCTGCAAGCAGGCTTGGGGCTAGTGGGACAGAATTCAAGGTTTCCCAGGTAGCTGGTTCATGGATGGGGTGCAGGAGGGCACCCCTCTGGGCAGGCACAAGCCCGTGGCCCTGTGATCTTCTCACCTTGGGGAGAAGGGATACTGCTGGAGAAAGGTTAGATCAGAGCCCTCAGAGTGCCAAGGCCAGAAGCAGGGGCTCTGTGGCCAGGGTCTAAGGGCAGTAAAGGCATCTAGCACAGGGCCTGGCACATAATGAACTCTCATGGTGGCTGCACTTATGATATTGGGTCACTTTCGCATTTGGAGACAAGATGAAGATGAGTTTACTGAGCTGGGAGTGGAAGCCACCCCTTGTAGGTCCAGCATGCCTATCCTCTCCTCACTTCCTGCCCATGATAGCCTCTTACGTGTGGATGGCTGTGAAGAGGAAGTCAGTGTTTATGAGCCCACCTGCAGGACAAGGGCAGGGCACAGGCAGGGACTGTCTGCACACGCCCACAGCCCTCCCGGCCCAGCCGTGCCTTAGACAACCCCCACGCCACCCTACATAAACAGGCAGAGGGTGCCAAGAGGCACCCTTCCTGTGACCCCAGCTGACTCTCATGCAAGAGAATCTGGGGCAGTGAGGAGGTCCCAGACTTTGGAACATCCTTCACTATTGCCCATTCTACATGGAAAGCAGTTTCCACTTGGGAAATGTTCCCATGCTGAAGGAAGACCTTGCGCTGTTTGGTAGACCTTGCTTCATGTGTACATTCATTCCTCATTCAATTCATTCATTTAAAATATTGAAGAACTTAATGAGACCCTCTGAGCACCAGGCACTAAGATGGGAACAGGGGATAAACTGCTGTCAAGGCAAAGAATCCTGCTCCTCTCAGAGCTTCACTAGGAAGAGGTCACTGAACAAGTTCCTTATACTTGAAAGAAATGCTGGGCAAAGAGCTGCAGGTGCCATTAGAGTGTACGAACTCATCCGAGGGGAGTAACAACGCTGAGACCTGCAGGAGGAGCTAGAATTTGCTCCCTGTCTGTAATTAGAATCTCCTGGGGCCTCTGAGACCAAGCTTATGCCTGGGCCCCAACCTGAAGCTGTGCCTTCACTGGTCTGGGCTGAGGCCCAGCGGGAGCAGACATAGTCTCAGAGACCCCAGGTGAGTCCGACCTGCAACCAGGACTGGAGTGGAGGTCTGCTGGGAAGAGAACGGGGTTGCAGGCAGAAAGATGGGGATGCACAAAGGCCCCAGACTGAAAGCAGGTATCTTCCCTAATAAGCCTTTGGCTAGGACGAAACTAGAGCTACCAGATCTGGGCACATAGGCCGTGTCCGCCTGCCTGACTTTCTGATTTCAATATGCAGGTGGGGCGACTTGAAAGTGAAGCAAGAAAACATGTTGAAGGAACAATAAATAGCAATTAAAAAGCATGGCCAGAGCTACCCTTCCCAGGGCTCACTTTTCTTTGCTAGTTTCAAAGCAGCAGATGGCTCCCATGGCGCCTTTTAAAAATATACATGCTAAAGTTCTTAGCTTGGTTCCAAGGAAGCAAATCATTTTTGAGAGTGATAAAAGGTTATAAAATCCTGTGGTGTGTGGGCAGTGGGAGGGAGTGTTTCCTCTCTGTGTGTCATCCTCTGGCAGGGGCCGGGCCTTGGGGTTTGCCACCTGTGTGCTTTATGAGCCCCACTGCTTCCTGGAACCAGGAGATATGGTCCCAGGCCCTGCACTGAGGGACTTCCTAGAGCAAGGGGTGCAGAGGCTGGTGGCTCATGTGATGATCATATGGGACACTGCCGTTCATTCAATAGTCCCGAATCACCTGGGGAGAAACTTAATTCCTTTTCCTCTTACGATCTTTCTCACTGGGTCAAAAAGAGTGTCTCAGTTTGGTGCCGCTATGTCTTTAACAGCTGATACTTTTAGAACTTTCTTATTAAGAAAGAGATTAAGTCTCAACAAGCCACAGTATCTGGCTAGAGCTTAAGATCTCTGCTTTATTTCCTTTTTTATTCCCCCCTCATATTTGCCTTCTATTTGCATCCAGCAAGGCTGGGTTTCCATTGGGTAGTGATATGTTTCCTTTTTTTTTTTTAAGATTTATTTATTGTTTTTGACAGAGAGAGAGAGAGAGACAGAGTCAGAGACAGAGAGAAGGAGGAGGGCCCAGAACAGTCTCCATAGTTGCACATCATTGGTGTTTTCACATAGTTTCATTCCACAGGTGGGCTTGGGGCTGCACAGGGCAGGAACTGGGCTGGGGTCTCGCCCCGGTGAGAACTGAACTGGGGGCACTCCCCAGTTCAGCATATGGATCAGCACGGCCGCGGCCGGGATTCGATCCTTGGTCCCCGGGGCTGCAAAGTGAGCGCTTAGCTCACTGAGCCATCCCGGCTTCCCCATATGTTTCCTTTCTAGAGTTGATAGAAACAAAAACGTGACTTTGTTAATGTTAAATAGAGGTGAGAGGAAATGTGGTAAAAATCATGACAGAGACACACAGCTGACTTCGGATGGGGACGTGCTGGAGAGATAGGAACAAGCAAGTCTGATGTTTAAATGTGGGCCCCACTCACTGGTTGGGAGATGCCTGAACCCCAGCATTGAGGAGCCCAGCAATGAGGGTGGGACAAGGCTTCTTAGGCACTGCAGGAAGGCCCTCTATTCCCTAGGCCTGCAGAGCCCTGAGAAGGGTCAGTGTGACCCCTCTGGACTCTTTCCAGAAGCCAGGCCTGCTGAGGAGAACAGCAGAGTTGTACTCCTTACCAGCTATAAGAATGGGTTTAGAGACAGGTGAGTAAAGTTGCTAACCTCAGCTCTGCCATTCTGGGCTTGGTGATCTTGGGCACATTTTTTTAACCTCTCTGAGCCTCGGTTTCTTCATCTGTAAAATGAGGCTAATATGAGAACCTCTCCCATAGGTTGTTTGGATCATTAAGTGAAGTAAGAAAAATAAAATGCTTAGCGAAGGGCCTGGCACATAGAGGGCATTTAGTAAACATGAGCCATCAAAATTGAGTTGAATTGAATTTGGTTTCATTTAAATTAATTAAGTCCATGAAGTCACCGAGTTCTGGAGCCAGAAGCCTCTGTAGACTCCAAAACCAAGGCCAAAGCCTTGGCAGCATCATCTAATTGAGGATAACATCTGGCCTCATGGTCATTTTTAATGCAAGAATAGGACTATTCAACAGCAGGGCATTGAGTAAGCAAATGGTGCTGAATTCTGCCATGGCTGTTGGGAAAATAACAAAATGATGTGGTTGAAGAACATTTAATGCCATGGAGAGATGTTTAGATATACAAATAGGTGGAAAAAAAAAAAGGTATTCAAAAGAGTATATACACCTTCAGCCAGGAAAAGGAATAAAGTACCGATTCATGTTACAACACAGACGAACTTTGAAAACCTTACACTGAATGAAAGAAACCAGACATAGACATAAATGACCACATATGATAGTATGATCCCTTTGTATAGAATGTCCAGAAAAGGCAAATTCTCAGAGACAGATAGTAGATCAGTGGTTGCCAGGGGCTAGGGTGGGGGTGGGGGTGATGGTTAAGGGATATGGAATTTCTTTTGGGGGAAATGAAAGTATTTTAAAATTGATTGTGATGGTGGTTGTACAACTCTGTGAATATACTAAAAGCCATTAAATGATATACTTTAAATGAGTGGCTTGTATGGTATGTGAAGTATATCTCAATAAAGCAGTTAAAATTATGTACAGTGTGATTCCCTTTTCTAATATTAAGAAATATACATGTATATGTTGTACATTTCTTAATTTTAGAAAAGGGAATCACACTGTACATAATTTTAACTGCTTTACCAAGATATATATTAGTATGTATTATATATTACATATATACTCTATATATATCAATTATATATACATGTATTTACAGTGTCTGGCAGAAGAAATGCCCTTTTTTAATTAATATAAGATTATAATAACATAAAATAATTTAAAATTATAAAATAAAAAGGGGTGTTACTTCTGCTGGACCCTCTATATCAACATGTATACACGTCTCTTTCTATCATTTATCTTCTATCTATCTATCATCTTTCTTTCTATTATCTATCTATTTATATCTATTAGTGGAGAAAGAGAAAACATGGAGACAATTCAAATATATCCACAACGGGCTTATGGGAGACTTTTTCCTTTTTACTTAATCTACCGGTATATTTTCTAAAGTTTCTACTATGACTATCTACTACTTTGTGGAAAATAATGAACATGTTTTCTTTATGAACAGCTCATTTGGGATTTCAGGGTCAATCAAATCAGAGCCGAAGCAGCTTCCTACCTGGGCTCACATCTCAGTGATAACATGGGCCTTCCTCCGAGCCATTACCTTGTCTGTGCAGAGGGGCACAGCGAACCTCCTGAGGGTCGGGACGCAGGTGGGCCTGAAGTTCTGTTCAAAGTCTTGGTTCAGGTTGGCCAAGTAGAAACACTGGTAGAGGCTACTGTCCTCATAGGCGATGACGTCAAACAGAAGGCAGCTGTCCTCTTCGTAGGCATTGACATGATGAAAGACCACCATTGGGTCTGTGTAAAACTTGGTGGGAATGGGCTTCCCAGTCCTTTGGTCGATTATATGGATGTAAGTCTGAAAGAAGATGCACATCTAGTGGTCAGCGCTCCGTCTGCTGGTGCAGGGCTGTGGCATTGGGTAGAAGACAAGACCCAGCCCTGCCATGTACTAGCTCACGACCCTGGAGCACCCCTCCCCTCTTTTTTTTTTTTTTTTTTAAAGATTTATTTATTGTTTTTGACAGAGAGAGAGAGATACAGAGTCAGAGACAGAGAGAAGGGGGAGGGCCCAGAACAGTCTCCATAGTTGCACATCATCAGCTTTTCCACATAGTTTCATTCCACAGGTGGGAGTGGGGCTGCACAGGGCAGGAACTGGGCCGGGGTCTCACCCCGGTGAGAACTGAACTGGGGGCACTCCCCAGCTCAGCATATGGGTCCACATGGGCCGGGGCCAGGATTTGATCCTTGG
>PVKE010035475.1:0-16865 GCA_004027555.1 Craseonycteris thonglongyai | reverse complement strand
ACACACACACACACACACACACACACACACACACACACACACACACACACACACACCCAATATGTACCTATATATGGTGACAGACGACCAAACTTACCATGGTGATCATTTCACAATACATACAAATACTGAAAGTTATACTTGAAACCAGTATAATATTGTATGTCAACTATACCTTAATAAAAAATAGACAGGGAGGGAGAGAGGGAGGGAAAGGGAAAGGGGAAAGGAAGGAGGGAGAGAATTTGAGGTAATATATCCTTAAGTCCCAGATATTTAGAGGGTTAACAATTGATGTGAGCTCTTGCTATATCACTAGAACTTACACATGTCATAAGTAGAAAATCTCCATCGCCCAGAATAGATTTCTGGGCTGATAGGACTGACCGCTCATTGCATTACCCCCTGTACCAGAAGGTGAAAAGAGCTTCTTTAAGTATGTAAGAAGGAACTTCAGACAGTGTAGTCTAAGGCTGTAATTACATAAAATAAAGATGTTTTTAAAATTTAAAATCAGTTAGTTGAAAGAAATGAACAGAATGGTTATCCTCATTTTGATAGCCCAAACATAGGTCTGGAAATAGCTTTCAAGAGTGAATGCTAAGAAATATTCATTTCTTTATCTAATTTTTGCTTATCTTTTTCTGTTCATCATTCTCCAGTATGAGACTATACAACCCTAACTCAATAAACAAAAATATAAGTTACCTTTAAATAAATTGTGATAGAATAACGTAAAATTGTTAAATGCACTTGGTATTCAATAAAACTTATCCCAAGCATGGACTAAGGTAAAATAAGAATTGATATCACGCAAGAAGAGCATTTTGTAGTAAGCTAGTCTGACACTTGGGGAATGTCACAGCAGAAAGACGCAGAAGTTTTATGGCTCTGAGAATTTGGAAGTTAACCTGCAGAAAACTGATTAAGCTGATATGATTTAACAGCCCAATAGAGAAGTTATGCTCAAAGTTGGTGTGGTTTTACTGCCCTGTAGAAAGTTAACCAATTTTATATTTAATTTAGCAATTTTATTTTGCATTGGCTTTTCAACCAAGTCTATAAAATGCTGTTCTGCAAATGCTCACAACTAGTTATTTATTGTCCAATTAGTTTCTTCATTATTAAGTTAAACAAAACTGACCTATATTAATAACGTTAAGAATTTTGCTGTTATAGCACTAAGAACAGACACCAGTAGCTTAGTAAATGTATTTGACTGTAATCCTCTCATCAATTTCAGGGGACTTGCAAAATCTAGCCTACAGGGGGCAGGGAAGGTAAAATCTGTAAAATACGGTAAATTGAATATAAAATGATAAGACACTAGCAGCTATGTTAGTACCTACCTAACCACATTTTTTTAACCCCTTGTCCTGGTAAAAGACATAAAAACATCTGTCAACAATTCCGATAGTAGGGTCTGTGAGTAAATGTTAGTGTCCTATTAGTTTCACTCTTCCTGAGCCTGTTTAAGATTCCCTCAAGTATAACTGAAAGCCATAAATGCTTAACTAGCCCACAGAGCATACTTACACCGTCAGATTCATAGAATCAAAAGTGCAGAGGTTGGTATAATCAGAGTTCCTCCCCAAAACCTTTAGGATGCAAAGATGTCCTTCTAAATCTGGATATAGTTACTGTAACTTATACATAAAGCCTATTCCAGATAGATTATGTCACTTCCTCCTCTATGCCTCCATAGCTCTTTATTCAAAGTATATCTAACTTGCAATTGTTTGTTTACATTTCCATCTTTTTGGCTTGAGTTCTTAACCTTCTGAGGCTTGGATCCAAGCATAAATCCCAAACACACAGCCATGAGGCAAGAATATTTGTAGCAGATGCTCAGTATGGCTTGCTGAACTGAATTTTCATTTTCTTTAAGACTAAGGCTTTTAATAACTTAAAGGATTAACAAAATAAGAAGAAGCAACAAAATCAACCTGAGTTTGCAACCTGCAAATCAGTTTTCAGAGCAGAAGTAGAGGTTGGCTGGGTAACAATAAAGAAAAAATAAGAACAGATGCATGCTTGGTACTCCTCTCTCAATAACCTTTGCATCTCTAGAAAACTTCAAGAAGAGCAAAATAGAACCTAGGAGATAATTATGATCTAATTAAATTACCAGACAGAATAGTGCTAAGACTTAACAGTGGTATAGTCATAAGGCTCCCAAACAAGAAAACAGAACTATCGGTGTCAATGATGAACTTTGGAGTTAAGCCTCAGAGATACCAGAAACTCGAGGCTTAAGTCTAAGGATCTCCTCATTCCTATACAAGTAGAGGCATACCTCAGGAGATACTGCAGATGTGGTTTCAGACAACCACAATAAAGCAAGTTGCTATCTTTTTGCTGGTGGAGGGTTTCTGCCTTCAATTTATAAATAATACAGCATCTGTGAAGCTCAATAAAGTGAACTGCAATAAAATGAGGTGTGCCTACTACACTAAGACCTTACCAGATATTGGCACTTCAGCACACCAACTACAGAGTTAGTTAAAGAACATCAAGCATAGAAAGTATTTTCAAACTTTAAGTGCAAAAGAGTCACCTCCAGGTCTAAAACAAGCCCAGGCCACACTCCAGATGATTATATGTGAAACCAGAAATCTGCATTTTTACAAGACAGTTCCACTGATTCAGATGAAAATGGACCAAAGTCCACAATTTGAAAAATACTGTCTTAAGAAACTGCCTATCCAATCTCTCACTTTCTACAAAGAAGAAAGATAAGGTCAAGAAAATCTAGTACTTCCAGCCCTATTGGCCCTCTAGTTAGGCAAATACTATATAGGCAGTGTCACCAGATCTTCTGGGTTCACTGAACTAAAACCAGAAAATCAGGAGCTTTCATTTGGTATCTGAATCTCTGATGTAGTCTTGGCAATTGAGAGTTGTATCTGGGATGGGCACCTTCACTGCAATCTGGAGTAGAAGAACCTTATAAGGAATCAGGATATTCTATTAGAAGACAGAAGGGGGAAGCTATAAATATTTCCTTTCTTCCTACTCACTTAAGTAAATACCTTTTGTAATTTGGCTCCAGGATTTATTTCAAAGGCATGAACAGACTACAGAGAAAAAACAGGTGGCCTGAGATGATTATTAAATACATTCATTTGTATGTATATACATGATAACCAGGCCTTCCAATAAAGCTGTCCTTTATTACCTGTGTCATGGAGTTGGAGCCGCTCCTCACTCTCCGAGCAGGGAGGAGTCCTGGGCCTGTGTTTCCTTTCTCTGTGCTCCCCTTGCCCACGCTCCCTCCCATACACAGTTTCCTTGCAATGTAACCATGCTTGCTGAGAAGACTTTGGTGAAAGTCGGTCTTGGTGTCTGGACAGTTTTTCCCAATTCCGAGTTAGATGGCTATTGATAGCATCCCCATCATCCAATTCCATACCCAGAGACACCTCACCACTGATCTTGGGAGGAGGAGGTCTCCGGGGCCTCTCATGACCAGGCCGTTTCCTTTCATGCTGCTCAGTGTTAATGTGGGGATTACTCCTCACTTTTCCTGAGCTAGACGACAGAGATTTCTCTGATGAACAATGGTGCTCTTCCAGTTGGTCCAAGTTCTCCAGTAGACGCCTGGGTTTCTCCTTTCTCTGCTTCACAGTCTTTTCATAACTTTGAAGTTTACAAGGCCTTGAGAATCCAGAACCCAATTCCCTTGCCCTCCTTGACCGTGGCTGGTCTGAGTGGAGGTGGAGGAATGTGAAAAATAGAAATGCAAGTTAACTTAATGAGATTATAAACTCACTACATGGGTGAAATGGGGCCCAAATTTAAAACATTTCAAAATGAAGAAGACCCTTTTTTCAACTTAATAAATTGAAAAGAGGGGATGAGCAGGAAGGATTCTGGGTACACAGCCAAAAAGGTAAAAATAAAATAAAATAAAATTAGGTGAAATAACTTAAATCTAAAAGAGCTTGATCAGGAATAGGAAGAGTTAACAAAGCATTTTAATATTTGCCAATAACAAAAATTACAACCATTAGGTGTTAAATTATACTTATAAAACCAATTTGGAACAAGTATAGGAAAAAAGATAGAAGTTAAAGGTGGCTCATAAAACAGAAAAAAACTAAGCTTTGTGGTTCCGTTCAGAGGTTCTTAAATATTTTTCTTGGAAATAACAATAAATCAACATCAGAATGTTGATAGTTTCCATATAGTTCAAAGAAATGATCCATAGATTTTAGTATTCTTCTGTCCTTTCCCTTAGGTGGCCAAGACAAACATTCCCAGCTATATTGCAATTCAGTATTGGAGAGGATGAAGTAGAGGAGAATTTTAAAAGTGAGTAAATGAGCCTATTACCTTTGGATAATTCTGCTCCGAATCTTACTTGAAACTTGGAAGAGGAAAAATTAAAAAGGGATGTCATAATGGAATGCATAAAAAGAAATTGTTTCCAAAATTCATATCAAAAACTCTATGATACTGTATTCTTTGAATAAAAATTCAGTATGTGCTAAAATACAAGTTGTTAAGTTTAACACAATGTTCAGCATGCACATAGATGCTTTTGTCAGTTCTCATTTAGGCACAAGTATACTGTGAAAGCAAGGGAAGTAAACCAACAAGCACTTTGCAAGAGTGGACTTACTTGATCATCTCTAACACTTTTAATACATGGAAATAATAAAAAGAAAACCTAGTCCCATAGAAAACCGCTAAGATAACTAAGGTACATTCCCTGTTTGGAATTAGTCACTTGCTGAAATTCAGTTGAAACAGCTACTCTAAGTTGATAGGATACAAAGGAAATAAAGAACTAAATTACATTTTCTTAGTTTTTAGGTTTTTTGGTACTTTTTGCTTTTGTTTTGCTTATTGTATTTTTATTTGTTTATTATTGTTAATCGAACAAAGGAATAGTGGAAGGAGAGATATAATGTGCTAAATGAATCACTAATGCCATAAGCTTGTCAAAAACGTCAAATTCTCTCCTTGAGCTTTCCAGAAAAAAAGAAAATTTACTTCAAAGATGACATATAAATTACGTCTTTTAAAAAGTTTGTAGAAGTATTTAACCGTAATTTATCGTTAAATTCATTTTTTACATAACAGCAAAAGTGAAAGAGGAATTACTTTCTGTAATAAAAAGTATCTATTCTTTTAATCAAACTATTATTTTAAGTGTATCTCAACAACTGAGAATCAATTGACTACTGCTGTAAATTACTACAATATTGATACTTAAATGCTGACCTCATCCAGAGCACCATGTTTACAGTTTAATATCAATGGTCTTACAGAGAGCTTCATGAGTGGAGTTTGCCTTTAAGCCCAGGAGAAACAAGAATGGTTTTGTATTCGACATGGATTTGTGAGGCTATGATTATTTTGTTGTTGGTGGTGCCTTTAAATTCTTTTTAAAAAGTTAACTGATATTAGTTTTACTTTAGGAAATTGTGTTGTAAGCATTAAAACAGAGCTGCCACTGTACTTTCACAGATCTGATGAGAAAAAAATACTTGTCTATTTTACTTGCTGTGATAACTTTCAACCTGGGAAAGAAAAACAAGGGGGGATAGGGGAGAATCTGTTTGAACCCTTTAAAACCCTGTCCAGTTAAGGACTGAGATTTAGATGTTTCTTGAGACCAGTTATTTGGCAAATATAATTAATTTCTGCATAGCCAATATATACGCACATACATACATACACAAACATTTTATTTCTGTGCCTCCATGTTTGTCTTTCAAAATAAGATGGTTTTTGAAAATACATACAACATATATATATATATGTTATGTATACATAATTATATGTGTACATATATATATACACACACACATACATAAACAATAGTACTTTAAAATACATGTCTTCACAAAAACTACATTATTTGATCTTCTCAACACCCATGTGAAGGACGAACTTTTATAATCTCCAGTTTTACAGAGGAGAAAAAAGCTTAGAGTGATTATAACAGATAACTTCCTTAACATTACCAGATCTTCTGACTCCAAAGACCATGACTTAAAAAAATCACTAATATGTCTATAAAATCATTAATATGCCTACAATAAGTGGCTTTGAGAGAAAAACATGGATTCACAAATAAGACATACCATTCCAGTTGATATAAACCTAACAGATGTTTTTGATTAACTTCAAATTTGTAGAAAATCTATAAATCATCATTTTAAAAGACTGATTTATTAAATTTAAGTAAAATAAATCTGAAAAGACTTTTTCTGTAATGATATACTCTGATTATTATATTAAGTAAGGGAAAAATCACATTACATAACCACAGAGAAATATAATTAAAGAATATCTCTTATGTGTTGGGAAAGGACCGCTATAAAGAACCTAAGAACTGCTCTGTTAATATGAACTCAGTTGTAAAGTGGTTTCTGTGGAATGCAACTTGGGTCTAACTCAAAGGCGTTATAAATGAGGATCACATACTTGTCAATACATAATCTCTTAACAACACAAATGAAGACAAATTCTAATATTTACATGCATATGCTGAGGAGGCCAATACTTCCTATTTCCAATCCTCCCAACACCAAAAAAGTGGCATACAGTGGACTCACAGTTAACAGGCACTCATGGGCATTTGATGCTGGATAAATGTAAGTAGAGTCTCCACTAATTGGAACTCAAGCAACTGGCACTCTCAAGCAACAGGCAAAATTTCATGCAACCGGCAACATTTTTTGCCAGTTGCTTGAGTTCTGGTTAACGGACAGCCTAGTGTATATGCCACTTCCACAACTTTACAAAAGCAGTTAAAATACATATAGAATAGGTTTTTGTTTGATTGTTTCTTATTTTTTTAAGTTCAGGTGTCCCTGAAAATCCACTGAATTTTTAACATAATTTCCCGCACTAGAGATATGAATCAGGATGACAACACTCTGGTCAAAATAACCAGGTTTGAGGTCCAATTCAAGTTAGTATAAGGTTTTAAGAGAGGAAAGCTAAAATTAATACTTTAGTATCCTTCACTACTTGCCATCTTAATGTTTTTATAGACTTAAAGTTTTAAAATAGTTACTTTTATTTGCAGTGAACATGTCTATAGAGCAGAATTACAAATGAAAATACCAAACCACCTTTCTAAGATTTTAATTAATTTCTGAAGAGTAACTCTTTACCTTCTGGACTCTAGTACAGCAAAATATAGCAATATTTTTTTTCTTTTTAAATGGTGTAATACATATTTGCAGTAAAAAGACCAGTGTAAGCAAGATGGCTATCAAAAAAGAGCTGGGCATTTTACATATGGAAGATCACAGCAAGCAATTAACATAGAATCAACCTGCTTACTAATTATGCCATAGAGCTGAGGTCTACTGATTATGATAAATTTAGAACAATGTGACTCAGCAATAGTGTACCTAAACTGTAATCCTATGCCCAGTATATACATTCTTTTATTTCTATTCATCCAAGAGAAGCACCTACTTACTTACCTTTTATAATGAAATACAGAGGCAATTGATAATTAGTTTGTAAGGGCCTTGAAATCACTAACCTTAAAATCTTTACTCTCTAAAAATGGCCTTTTGGTTTTATTTACTGGCTCCCCTAAGTATGGTCTCTAAACTGAACAACAATACATATTCATATTAGAGATTATAGGAAATGTCTTTCCTTTGCCAGATCTTCTGAAAGGACTGAACAATGTGTGCAAATACTCATTTCCCAACACACTTTTAAGAGGAAGGACCACCACCATCACAACTGCCACCACCACACCATCACCATGACTACTGCAAAAGCAGGCACTAGAGAAGAGAAACTTTGACGGAACTGCTTTCCCTCAGCAATTTTTGTACATGGTTGGTAATCAAAGAGCAAAGAAAGCGTCAAGAACAAAAATAAATAAATAAATAAAATAAAATTTAAAAAAGGATGGGGAATCTTTAATTTTAATTTTGTCATAAGTAGGCTAAACCATTGGCCTGTGTTTCAAAGACAAGAAGCAAAGGGGGAAAAGCTCTGCTACCCAGCAATAGAGGTAAGGTGTACCTTTTTATTGTCCATGCCACTCTGCTACTTCAAAACAGTACTGCCCAAGATTTCCTTAAGAAAGATCAAGCCCAGAAACTCACCTGCCATTTGCCACACCCCAATTTAGAATGTAATGACAGCATTCCAAGTGACGAGAGCACAAAAATATACATGTCAAATCTTACAAAACCACATTCAAGCATTAACAGCCATTACAACAGCTCTTGTCATCTAACTAAGGAACAAATGAATTCACCACATTTGGATAGAATGCTGCCATAAATATAAATGGGTCCTAAGGTCACTTTAAGGACAGACTGAAAGGGGTGTCTTGCTGGTGAATCTAAGGATAGAGTAGATCATGATGTAGGCACTGTAAGGTTACCTCCATCTTCATAATAGTAACTCTCTCCATAAGCATTGGCTCCAGAGGACTCAGGGAAGTGTTTCTTTCGCTTTTTCTCTTCCTGTAACTCCCTTTCTTGCAAAAGGCGAGCTATGTCCTGCAAACAGAAAATGAAGATAACTATTACCAAAGCATGAACAAACTCCATACAGTGACACTATAAGTCAACAGTTCCCCATTCCACTGCTCAGATCTTGTGGGTGGACTCTGTCTATGCTCTGCAGACTTTCTGGCACGAAGCTCACAAAATTCAAATGCCACAGATGATTGCTGGACAGGAGTGACACATGCCACATGTGAGAAAGGTTTTTTCACTGAAATTTAAACCTAACTTAATCCAAAGCCATTCAAACCCAGTATTCCTAAAGTTGGCATTTATACAACAGAATCTTTTAAAAATCACATTTTTGGACCATTTTTGCATGATGATTCAGTAAATCTGGGTGGGGAAGAGTGCAGTATTCTATAGAACATGATATATTGTTTTACAATTTAACTTTAAAACTTTTAAAAGAAATTTTCAGCTGATCCTGATTGAGCTTTCCTTTAGAGCAGGGGTCCCCAAACCCTGGGCCACGGACCAGTACAGGTCTGTGGCCTGTTAAGAACCTGGCCACACAGCAGGAAGTGAGAGCAGGCAAGTGAGTGAAGCTTCATCTGTATTTACAGCAGCTCCCCAATGTTTCCATTACTGCCTGAGATCTGACTCCTGACAGAACAGTGGCACCCCCTTGCCCCTCCCCACCCAGTTCTGTAGAAAAACTGTCTTTTACAAAACCTGTCCCTGGTGCCAAAAAGGTTGAGGACAGCTCCTTTAGAGTACCACTGTCTTAACTGAAAAAGAGACAATAGTCCTTCTCCTGTCACCCTCCTACTTCATCTCCAGGCAAGTTTTTAGTAGTTATTGAGTGATAACATTCTGACCCTGTTGCCCACAAGATTACCATGCCCGCCCCCCCATAAAAACAAAGGTGTATACAAATAACTACAATGCAATTAAATATAAATTCCTCCAAAGAAGTATAGAAATGTCTATGAGAGTACAAAAAAAAGGGGGAATATTATTTCTGCTTAAAGGAGAATGTGCAGGCTTTACATCTGTGTTAGGTTTTGAACAAAGAAATGGATTCTAATAGGCAAAGTAAGGAGAGAGAACTTTATCAACAAAATTAGGAATGCTTTGATGGGCATCAGTTTAGGGAACAACCAATAGTTGAATGAGAACAGAGGATGTAAGGTGTGTCGCAGAGGCAAGTGAGGCTAGAAGTCTAAAGTTGAATCACAGGAACTCCTTATAAACAATTTGAATTAAGTCTGGAGTCTATAATGTAAAGGGACAAAGGGTTAATAAATGTTCTGAGCTAAAGACTGACTGTATTTTGAATATGAAGATTATTTCTACTAAATCCCCAATACAATAGGACATAAACTTTGTTCACATATACTTTTTTGAAGAGAATATCCATAGCTGTCACCAGATTCTTAAGGGCTCATACAGACACACCAATACTCATTGGTGCAAAGAATAATAACAATCATAGGTAGTGTGAGGCACTAACTTTTTAAATATTTATAATAAGGAATACAAGAAGTGCTTGAATGTTAATGATTTAAGTTTTGAAGCAAGAATTATTATTCTTCCTTTTGCAGTCTTCTGGTTAATTCAAAATAAAGAATATTCTAAGACTGCAAGGCAAACCTAAAAATAATTCATCTGAGGAAATCAATTTCTTTCACATCAGTGTGGAAATAAATTGGATGCTGACATTAGGTAAATTAGCAATGATTATTCATATACTCTGCTTTTAATGTTCATTGAAACATCCTTACAAATCTGACTTTACATTAAATAAATGACTAAATTCAAACTTCTAAATACATTGTTAACATACTACCTTTAACTAATTCTATGCTGGAAGCTCCTCATAAAACTATGTGAAAGGTGTGTGTGTGTACAATTTGATTTAAAACCTATTTAAAAACCCATGCTATAGTGTCATACACTTGAGAAGACACTCACAAAATGTTGCAACTCAGAATAAGAGGTAAAGAACACAATCTTACTTAACACAAGTATAATTCTCATGCAAAGAAATCTGAATTATTAATACATCGATTAAAAAAATTATCTACATCTGAAAGATGATTTTCTTCTCCCTTCCAGTTCAAGCCAGAGATGCTTTAGAGACATCGGGAAAGAACTATTAACTACTAAAATGAATTTCTTTGAGCTTCAATTCTTTATCTATACCAGGGGTCTCCACACTTTTCAGCCCGCAGGCCGCATTAACTATCAAACAGCAGTTTGGGGGCCGACTACACACTCGAGGTCCAAATAAAAAAGAATCAAAACATAGATGTTGTTTTGTTTTTTTTTTAATATATATTTTATTTATTTATTTATTTTGACAGAGGGGAGAGAGAGAGAGAGAGATACAGAGACAGAGAGAGAACTGAACTAGGGGAGCTCCCAGTTCAGCATATGGTTCTGCATGGGCCGGGGCCAGGATTCGATCCTCGGTCCCCGGCGCTGCAAAGTGAGCGCCTAACCCACTGAGCCATCCATCCTGGCTTCCCCAGATGTTGTTTTTAATTATTTATTTAATATTATTTTATTCAGATAAAAAGGTCTCCACAGGCCGGATGAGAGGGCCTCGGCCCGCGGGCCGTAGTTTGGAGACCCCTGGTCTATATACAATGAAAAATTTGAACTTCTCTATCTTAAAATCAAATGTCTTGACTCCCTTATGCAACATTTTAATAAATCTGTGCCACCACATACCAGCCACTGTGCCAAGTTCATTACATTTGATGTCTTACAAAGTAATACGTCAGTTATTTAGGAAAATAAGAATGAGGTGGGACAGATAACTTGTTCTCTCAAAACTAGTATATAGAATTTTCCAAATTCCTCTACTTTTTACTGAAAAAGTAAAAAAAAAAAAAAAAAAAATCTAACACTTCCCTGAGTTGCCATGTTTAAAACACTCAATTTTTTTCTAAGTGGTTTGCATTACAGAAAATAAAATAAAATTTCCCATGCTATAACAGAGTAAAAATATACAGAAAAATGATCAGATCCAACTGCCAGCAGTAGTTATTAAACTACACTCAGGGACCTTATTAAGTATTTTCCTACTATTGAATTTAGTCCTAAAGCGGAGTCATAAGCTGCTTTCTCAGTGTGAAGATGCAGGAGAGAAACAAGGATGATGCCCCTTCTTTGCAATGTATTAGCTAATCAAAGAAGTGATTTTAATCAAGTAGAAAAATAATACTTGTAATGTGTCATGGACCTTAGCACCCAAACCTTTTTTGCTCTTTTAAGCTCTGAGCTCTTCTTTGAGTAAGATTCTACCAGGTAAGAAAAAAAGATTATCTAGGTTTGAGGAGGGAAAGAATAAAGAATTCAATGGAAAATTGTGGCTATAACATAATTGTGGTTTAGTCCAAGTCAGTTCTCCTCCCTGCATTCCAACATTATCATCGAACAGTGAGTTCCATTAGCTGATGTCGACATAAAGAATTTCCCCTAAAATAAGCTTAAGATGGCAACTATTAGTCACAATGCTTGGATGTAAATTAGTCATTCTTGACACGAACCTCCTTGTTCCTCAGCTTCCTTCCTATTAAAGGTTAGTCTCAAGCTCAGCTCCTGAGAACACTGGTCTCAAAGTGTTCTTCAAAAACACTCAAAATAGTCAATGGAAATGTATTATATGTAATTACTCAAAATACACATCAGCATATTTTACAACTTTGATAGAATAAAAGAAACCTACTATTTTCTTATAACTCATGAATTTCAAAATTTACTTCGTGACAAAAGCCTTTTTTTTTTTTTACACAAAAAGATATAAATCTTAAGGAATTAGTGTTCCATAAAATATAACTTGGAAAAACAATCTAAAAGAACTCATAAGCCCTTTTGAAGTCATCTTCAATGATTTTTAAATTAAGCATTTTTGTCAGGTGGTACACTTACGTTGGGCTAGTATGAATAGAATAAATGTTACATTAGAAGACTTTCTAGTAAGTATATTTATTGGAATAAAATTTACCATTATATCTCATCTCTCCCTTTTCTGTTACCCAAGCTCACCCAACTCTGAAAAATTTGAGCATAAGGAAGGGCACAGTTAAAGACTTCTAGAATGCTAGAAGAAAGTCATTTTAATGAAAACATAGATTTCCTGATCCTCTTCAATGGGCCAAATATTCAGTTAGAGACCTACAGAGAAACAAGATCTACTCATATCCTGAGAGTACTTATCCATTAAGTGTTAGAGCAAATACTTACATAATGTAAAACGTGCAAAGATGAGTACTCTAAGAGTCATTAATGCCCAAAAGGTGCCACAAAGCCCAGAGGAACATGGCATATCTTTCTCAAGTAGATAACAAATTATTGAAACATGGTGTTAAAGACTCCTTAGGATATTTTTATAGCTTATATGACTTTATATCAGGGTTACTTCTCCCCGGGGAAATCCTGGGTATAACAAGAATCTAAAAGTGATCTAAAATTGTGATTTTCAAATGACTGTTGGAAAGAGGAAAAAAAAAAAAAAAGAAGCCATTCCATCAGATTGTTAAATTCTTTATTAACTAGTAATTAATATATTAACATCTAACTCACTAGGAACCTCAAAGCAGGTATAAACCCAAAAAGGTTACTCTATATGATTAGGGGAACAAAATAATACAAATTCTATGGATATAAAAACATCACTATAAATAGGATAAGAATAGAGAAGAATTTTCTCTATCAGAAGCTTTCCATTCACTTGCCTTTTCTGACCATTTCTGTATAAACTTTCTTTTTTAAGATTCATTTTATTGTTTTTGACAGAGATAAGATAGACAGAGAGAAGGAGGGCCCAGAGCAGTTTTCATAGTTGCACATCATCAGTTTTCAACATGGTTTTATTCCACACAGGTGGGTGGGGGCCATGGAGGGCAGAAACTGGGCTGGGGGCCAGGGGCCAAACCAGGGGCGAGAACCAAACTGGGGGCCCCCTTCATGGGAAGCACACCCTAGTTCAGCATATGGATTCAAATGGGCTGGGGCCGGGACTTGATCCTTGATCCCTGGGGCTGCAAAGCAAGACCTTAACCTGCTGAGTCATCCTGGCGTCCCCTAAATTTATTTTAAAGTTCAAAGCATAAGAAAAAATTTTGGTAGCTAAAATGTACTGCTATTTGAGCTATTCTCTAAATATAACCAACTTAAATAGAAATTCTTCTAGTACATGAAATTCTAATCACTTTCAGAATGCTATGAAAAATTACCATGGTTCACACTAGATTGATTTTTAATGTAAATTGGTTACTAAATTTATCTCTGAGCATTTTGTATTATAAATGGTTTCACATTGTTGGACTAATGCCACAGACTTTTTATAACATGGTTGGCCATGCTGTTTACTAAAGAAAAAAAAAAGGTTATTTCCTAAAATAGTTTCTCATTCACATATGTCTGGACCCAGGTTCAAAGACACACATACGTATATCTATAGATATTCATTCACACACACACACACATATACACACAAACATACATGTACATGGGCACTTAGAGTTGTATTTAAGAATAACTAAGATTAAATCAACTAAACATGCAGTACTTGGCTTTATTAAACAACACTGATAAATGCTTATGCCATTATCAGGAGAAAGATCCCAGTGAAATTAGTCTACTTCTAATCACAAACTCACATAGTCTAGTATTCCCAAAGATTACAAGCCCTTTCAACAGGGTGCCTAGAAAAAAATGCAACTACTATATTCAAGACACTGTTTTAAAAAAAAAAAGGAAAATACAGAGAGAGAGGGCTGGACGAAGAAAAGAAGGGAGGGAGAGAGAGGACTGAGGGAAGGAGGAAGGGAAGGAGAAAGAGAGAAAAGGGAAAAAGGGAGGCAGGGAGGGAGGGGAGAGATCACAATGCTATTAAGAACACAAAAAAATCTTTTTCCTTTCTTTTTTTTTTTTTTAACTTTTCAACATCTGTCTCTCTGAAAGGAAATGCTACTTTCCTTACATCAGTGCTCACTTAAAATTTTAAGACAATAAAATTGTACCATAACAAAGCTACACATGCTAATTTACCCACACAAAGTTGTGTAACTTACTTCTTCTATACAATGTTGTTCAGAAAAAAAATCTGTCCTAAGAGTAAAGAGGCCTTGGGTTCTATGTCTAGTTGTTTTGTGGGATTATAAACTACCTAACAGTGTTGAACCTAAAAATCTCTAAAAGAAATTCGAGTGAAATATCCAAAGAGGAATTTTCTACAGCTCTACTGTTAAATAAAAAGTTATTAGCTAAGCAAACTCTACAGGGAAGTAGAACACAGAGAAAAAAAAAATTTTTTTTTGGACAGTGAATGAGTAACAGGTAGCGTTCTCGAGAGTTGGCCAGAAAACAGCACTATTGTCTAATTTTCCTGAGGTACCTTGAACTAAAATAAACAGATTATCCCACATCCTTCAGTAGTAAACTTTACTAATAAAAATTTTGTTCATTTAATATCAATAACATACATGCCAGCTGAGAGTCACATTTTCCTCTAAAAGCCCTCTTCTAAAATCTAGGCATTGGGTGAAAAGTCAAAAAGTCTGAATGGAGTTTGTAAAGGCCAGCCTCACTGAATCTCCACAACTGGAATTCTCAGTTAATCTCTCCACCATACTGGGGTGGTGGGAATTTCAATAGGTCAAATAATAATGGAAGACAGACAGTAGGAGATCTGTGAAGGCAAGTAAATTCTTGAACATACCTTAAATTACACCTACTGGAATATAATTAAGCCTATTTATTTTGCCCCCTCTCTAATTTATCACATATCACTCTATAAGAGAAATTAGTTTCTACAAATAGTGAAATGGTGAGGAAAATACTTTGCAAGAAAGTAAAAAAGGGAAATTATTAGCTTAATACATACCAAATACATACATGATCCCATTTAAAGCTCATGACAGCTCTTTAAAGTACATACAATTATCATGACTTCTCCAATTTGGAACCCAAGTTTCTACATGGTTAAGTGAGATACTGAAAGTCACAGCTAAAAGTTATACAGCTAAGATTCAAACCCAGGGTAGCTAACTCCAAAGTCTACATGTTTTATGTTGTGTCACAGTATAAGTCAGAAGCAGTCCGTTAGGAGACCTGTATTGTACAAACATTTCTTTGTCATCTTATTATAGCTTGGGACCATCACTTCTTTAAGACATAATTTCTTCAGCTGAAAAATGGAGTTACTACCCTGCTCACTACCCTGCTTACTTTATATAGAATTACCATGAAATTATTTACTCTGAAGGCTATTTAGATTCTACACTCCTAAAATAAAGTGTTTCGGTTTCTCTTTGTATCTTGTTCTTCCGTGAATGAGGAGGAAAAAAAAATCACCGGACACCTGCAGCATTTATAAGAAGCCAAGTTAATTACTCTGTTATTTTTCAAATAAAAGCTTTCCTGTCTACTAATATAATCACTTCTTTCAGTTCCCAGTTTCATCCCCAAAGCAAAGTCTTGACTATAGAGAGGCAACACATCCTGTAGTAAGAAAGAGGTCCTGTGTTGATTAAAAGATCAGAAATAATCCCTAAATCTTACTTGCAATTCTGATACCACAAAATCATGGTTTGTTTCTTAAAGAAACAGCTAAATACACTCATACCAACTGTCGCGCACTCATCTGGCAATGAATAAGGATGGCTCAGTGGGAGTAGCAGTATACATAGACTAGTTTACTGGTGACACCTGATCACACTTATTTAATAAGGTGATCATAAATGCCAGCTAGCCCAAGATGGTAACACTTCATGTAATTAGTAATAGTGCCCCCTTTGACCCTGAATATACAATAAATCATAAGGTCACTCTACTATTAAAAATGACAAATCATGGGAAAGCTGGGATGGCTCAGCGGGTTAAGCGCTCGCTTTGAAGCCCCGCGGACCGAGGATCAAGTCCCGGCCCCGGCCCATGCGGACCCACATGCCCTGCGCAGCCCTGTGCCCGCCTGTGGAGTGAAACTATATGGAACACTAATGTCAACTATGGAGACTGCTCTGGGCCCTCCCCCTTCTCTCTGTCTCTCTCTGTCTCTGTTTCTCTCTGTCAAAAATCAATAAAATAAATCTTTAAAAAAAAAAAATGACAAATCATTTTTTTTCTATTATAAATCAAGACAGTGGCCAAGAATAGCACAAGTGTGAAAGAAGGCAGACACAGAATCAATGCAAAGTGAAAAGAAACTCAGAAGTGCTAGAAACAACACAAAAGCAAGGAACAGTTAATGGCATATCTAAGTTTTCTTACAAACCAAACACTATTGTTAATTTTAGTTAATTTTGGTTTTAAAAACAGTACTATTAAAAAATTTATAAAGAATCAAGCAGATTAGTGTTTTGAGTCTCATATCACAGGAAAGGGAAACCATTAACAAAACAGAGTGAG